>CM044003.1:8940663-9246566 GCA_024085815.1 Flaveria linearis
CCGGATTACCTACAATCAAATAAGAAAAACACCACCGAAGAAAATACGGCTGAGCCAAAGTTGCTCAGTGACGGAAATAACAATAGTAATGAAAGAGCATAACGTACTGATATCGTATGATACTGAACTGAT
Organism: Flaveria linearis; assembly: GCA_024085815.1. Taxonomy (NCBI): domain Eukaryota; kingdom Viridiplantae; phylum Streptophyta; class Magnoliopsida; order Asterales; family Asteraceae; genus Flaveria; species Flaveria linearis. Next base: position 8,940,796 of record CM044003.1, read on the forward strand.
CATATGATATGGAAAACGGAAATCTGAAATCTAACATATAATACTGATACTGAACTGAACATGTACTACTGAAACTGAACTGATCTACACGACGCGTATATACAAAACAATAAGTCGTGTAATATAAGAAGTACCCAGAGCGAGCGAAACTGAACTGATAAGTACATAGCTAGATAGACTATGCACTAATGAGATGGTGTGTGTGGGCGTACACACATGATTCCATCCCCGGAACTGAACTGAACTGAACTGAACTGAACTAGGATCGATCCATCCGCCTCCCAGATATATTATGGCCAAAGTACTACGAGTACTAACGTTTACGGAGACGCCGTGAACTATTTTTACACACACCGTCACGAAAAGTGTCATATCATTGACGCCACAATGATATGTCGGAGAGCTCGGGTAACAGAGTATCAAATCAATGGTCAATACAACTACCAACGTATAACGTATCAATAGAACATTTATAGGAACATGCAATAATGAGCACAAACTTATAAATATATATTGCATGCTGTAAGCCTTCAACAAGTAAAATTACAAGTCGAAACGAGTCATAGATAACAAATAATGTTAGCAACACTAAAATACCAAAGGCCAAACGAGTCATATTAACGGAAACATGTATCAAAATCTGTACTACAAAGTAATAGAACAGAATTTATACTATGATAAAGGTAACCAAGAATCCGTACCTTATACACGAATGACAATAATCAAAACAAGGTCTAGGCTCGGTTAACGCGCGCGAGAACCTACGATAACGTAACGCCAAATTATAGTTTGGATTTTCCTATTTAAATTGGAAAAATTCCAAGTTCTGCCCCTGTCTTTTCGCACTCATTAAAAATACTAAACAACGTTTAAAAAAAATTCTGAAAATCTCCAATTTACTAGATTAGTGGTTTCTAAACAACTTTCATTTAGAAAAAGTTTCTGATTTGGATTACCAAAATATGCGAAAAACGTGGATCTTTACAGCTGCGCAGAACTGCTAGCTGTCACAAAAACGACTGTTTAGAGGTCTAAACGAATGAGTTTTTCGATGTTTTATATATCAACAGATTCGTTTTTTCGACGAACTTCGTCATGGACATAAGGTTTAACTGATTTGAATCTGTTATGCAGAAGTTATGGCCTCTGTAATTTGACTGTAAAATACGGGCCTAAATCAAACTATTTACAGTTTATTTTTAAACAAATAAACTATTATAACGTGCGTTAACAAATATTAATAAGAATTGTTAAGGTTTTAATAAACTAATTTACAGAAATTAATTAGGTACTTTTATAAAGGAAGTTTTATATTTAATCAGATTTTTACCATTTATTTAACAGAAATCCATAAAAATAATTACACTAATTGCCTTCGTTATATTGATTTATAAAGGTTTTAAACTTAAAGAAAATTACAGAAATAAGGTTGATGATTTTAAAAAGAACCAGAGTTTATAAAGATGATTTTTATAATTTTTAGTAATTTTTACATATTTTTAAAAGGTTAAAAAGGTTGTTAAAAATTATGGCAGGGGCTCGGGTTCGAAACCCGTGACCTCCTGCCCATCCCTCTTCGGCTTTAATCAGCAGGCTAGGGCGCATCCTGTATTGGTTTTAATTTCATTTAAACAAACCCGCACCAAAATCCCCAATTTCAATCCTTATAAACCCTAGAAACGAAATCAATCCAATTGACCACGAATTCGATTATGTTATGCTTAAATTCATAGGGCTTTTTTTCATCAATCAAAATCGAGTAGGTAGTGTTCTCAATTACCTGATTTGGAGTTCGATTGATGATAACCACGAAGAACAGGTCGCGGTTTAGGAGGACTTGATTCGATGCCCAATCACGATGATAATCAAATTAATTGATAGAAGCTTCGTATGTTGATCTAATAAAAGCCCTTTTTATCAATTTTATTTAAAATTGATCGGGATGGGGTTTTGATAGGAGTTGCAGGTCAACGGTTTCGTGGAGTTCGAGGATGGTTTTTGTTTTTTGATTTTTGATGGTATGGAACTCAATGGAATGTTTTAAACGATGAAATGATTGTATGTGCACAATCAATTTGATTAATTTTATTGTTTAATGCGTGATTGTGGTGAGTGGTCCGCGAAAGGCAAAATCCCGCTACACCGACTCTAATAATCAAATTGATGTGGGGTACGGTGTTCGAATCCCCACTCGAATGTGTCGGGAACCAATGATTGAGCTCAAACGCGTGTTTTTGATCGTGGATGCTCGCCGAGGGCCGACCGGCGGTGGCCGGAATAGTTGGGTGCGAACGGGGAAAGAGGCAGAGAGTTTTTTCAATTTTACACAATTAGTCCCTGTGGTTTTAAACCTTGTCATTTCGTGTACAAACTTAAGAAATTAATTTTCCAAAATGGCACAAGTGGACCTCCTGAACTTTTATTATATTATTACTATTATTATTATTATTATTATTGTTATTATTATTATTATTATTATTATTATTATTATTATATATTATTATTATTATTATTATTAATTTATAAAATTATTATGGGTATTATATATTATGGTAACATTTAAGGGTGAAAATACATTTGACATCTAGTTTTATTGTTAAACATGATTACTTTAGGCGTTTCGTGGAGTTCATGTATCCAGCACAATTTTTGGGTTCATGTTGTGTTTCGGATTCGTATCAAATTTACAGGTTCATGTCATGCTTGACCCGCCAACCTTGTAGCACAACACGTCTTGCATCCTTATGCTTTAGAAATCCATCAACTCTCTCTCTCTCTCTCTCTCTCTCTTATATATATATATATATATATATATATATATATATATATATATATATATATTTCTTACCCATGAGAGCAGATGTATTAGATTTTGGAATATTGACAAGTCTAACCTAAATCAAAACCAACTAAAACAACACCCACCAAATTATTATCAAGTGATCTGTCGTGTCAAGGTTAGGTTTAAATTGTCTTAAATTCCAATGAATCATATCAACACTTGGTGTATCATCATCTGAAAAATACAACATGTAATAGAAATATTATTTGACCTCTCAAAATAAATTGTAGCTTATGTTGGTGCATACACGTCTAGATACTAATTGTTATATTCTGATTATGATGAAATTAGATTGTGTAAGTTGAATGGCGCCTAAAGATATTTATATGATAATATGTTTTACTCTTGTTCCTTGAATCAACAAAAAAGATTAGAGACTCATAAAAGGTAAACAAAAGCTCCATTGTCGATGGCTACAATCGTGGAACGGCTTCCAAATATCCACCCTAAGACCAAAAGATTCACGGTAGATGCACGATTATCGAGTTTGTTGTAGCTGTTGCCTTTAAGGACGAAGACGACCATTGCCTCCTCATGAATCATAACGTGGTCAAATCTATCATCCTTAATATAAGAAGATCGAACATAAGACAACCAATATGTGAAAATGCTATTTCTTTGATAGGAGATACGCCCCATTTTGTTCATATTTTTTCCATTCAATATATAAAAAGATAAAATGAACTTGTAGTTTAGTAGCGTCTGTGTGTTAAAATGACGTCTCTGGTAAAGGTTAAGTACTTAAGTCTTATTATATAATCAAATGATGCCGACTTAAAACTTATTTAGTGGACGTGTGTTTTTAGCATTTAAATAAAATTAAAAAATGATCAATAAGTGTTTGGATCGTAAAAATATAGAAAAAAAGAGGATCATGAGGTGTTTGGATGGCTTACTTAAAAGTAAAAACTAAATAACAATTCTCGTTCTAATATATTCGTCAAACAACATTTTTTTAAATTGTTTTTATACCAGATTCGTTAAAACAATCTACTATCAAAACCCGAACAACCTTGTCGTTCTCTTCCATGGCAACACATGTTCCCGTTGCAACGGAAGGTTAACTAGTATTAATATAAAGTAGAAGACCTTGATTTTCTAGGTCTTCGGGACAAACGAATAGAGTTAGCTTATTTATGTTTTTGTGATTCGTTATTAAGTTACGATTATCTTAATCTTTCATGATATTATCTTTTAGTTTTAAGAAATTGTAATGAGCGAAGGGGTCTTTGTAGATGCGCCATCCTTAGCTTATGTAATATCCCATCTAACAAATATAGTGGAGTTATTGAGTTCAGGAGACTTGTGACAAAAAATTTTTTTCAGATTGGGCTAGAAATTTCTCGTCTAAGATGAGTTTACTCCTGATGATGGTCTCGATTTCATACTCGAGTAATGAAGTGATTGGGTGGACCAGTGGTCCGCCAGTTATCCTTTAGCCATTCAGAAGAAAAAGGAAAATTGAATTTTCTTAATCCAACTAACAATTTGATCATTATTAATTTTAACTTTTGGTTTTAATACTAATAACAGTCTTATTCTAATTGTTCCTTAATTCCGTTAGTTTTTTATGTCGTATCACGTGACGTGGCGTGACTCATGACATTACGTATAAGATAGTTACAAGTAAAAATATAAATATATGAAAGGTACAAATGCAAACCACGAAGACAATAAACTGTATAGGTACTAGTGTAATTTTATAAAAATTAAGACATCAAATACAACTTTTTAAAACATTAGGTATAAGTGCTTCATACAATAGTTATTTTAGCCCTCATTGATAAACTTCTTGTAATTAATACATTGATTTATTAATATATTATTTAACAATATGAGATTATTAATTCACTACATTCAATATTATATTATTATAATATTTAATTAACATTTAAATTTATAAATAAGTATTTCTTAATTGAACACTTAACTAAATACTTTTATAATAATAAAAATAATAATAATAATAATAATTAAAATTTATAAATAAACATTATTTATTTGAATATTTAACTATATAATTACTAAATAGTTTTATTATAATGATGATAATAATAATTTATATCTATATTATATATGTTTATTACTATCTATAAAGCATTTAGATAATATAAGATATTAATTTTACAATAACTTTAAGATGACATATAAAAAATTACAAGCTTTAATCTAAAATGTGATAAAGAGATTTTTCCATTATAAAGCTTTAATCTCTAATGTTATAAGAGATATTTCCATTATGCTTCTGTTATGCTTCAAAGAGTTGTACCCCATGGTTTTCTATTAATATATCATATTAAGTTATAATGCCATAACAATTTTTTTTCATATTGGTATCAAAATAATACAACCTGTACTATTTTTGAACGTAAACTTTCTTGTATATATTTGTCAAACTTTAATCATGTTCAAACCTTATTTGTTTCCTTAAGAGTTGATCATTCAACTATTTTTGTTAATGCTAATTAATTTTTTAAGCAACGTGTTAGCTCTAAGATATGATAAGGATCATAAGCTGTATAAAAGATTTAAACTATAAAATAAAACAATTAATAAATTAAGTGAATATAACAACTACAGGCTTGTAAATTGTCCACTCCATCGTAACGTGCGGGGTACCCACTTGTTTGTATAAATATAAGTACGTCATTCAATTATTTTTTTAAAAGATCAATTTTTAAAATTATTCAATGGACCCTTTTTGTCGCTACGTAACAAGCTACGTCACCTGCGGCGTAACAAACAATTAAACTAAGATTGTTATTGATAATAAAATATATAATTAAAATTAATATTGATCAAACTAATAGTAAGAGATTATATATATAATACTAATTACACAAGTGATTTGTGTATGATGGGTTGTACCTAAGCTTTAGTGGTTTGTACCCACTTTTTGTTTTTTTTTAAAACTAATTTTCTTAATTTTAACCCCAATACTTTTATATTTTTACAGCTTAACCCATACAAAATTTCACTTTCAACTTTGCTTCTTTATACTTTTCATCTTCTACAAATTTTTCATTTTATGTTTTGGTTTAAAATTTTACGAGTTAACACGCCACTAGGTGATCGTGTGGATCAATGTTTTCACGTTTATTTTTCCCGTTTTCACCCGTTACAACCTCATCACAACACGTGGTTCTTAGATCGACTTAGATTTTGTTTTTAATATTTTATGATTCATGTGCGAGGTTCAACGTTTTTAAGTCTACTTTCCATTTGATTTATTTTTTCCGTTTTTATTTCTTTTTTAGTATGAGTTTTTTTATGTTGATGATCGATAATAATGATACAAAAATTGCGCTACTTCGCACGACCTCCGTATACACGGCTTCCGCTATAACGCAGGGGCTTAATACTAGTTAAAATCTAATTTTAAACATAGGTTCTCAACAGATGTACGAAGGCACCAGCTGTTACTTTATAGTCTCCCATTTTCAGCACAAGTAGTTCATGGCATAAACGTGAATAACTCCAACTCCGGGGTCACTTTCCTACCATCCGCCTCGTTCTTATCGATCCTCCAATATACATAAATCACTCCGCCCCTCACCGCCACCACTCTGCAACATCCTCCGGCGACCACGGCGGCGATAACTATGTTATCAAGAGGCGTTCCGACCGCCACCGCCACGGTGCACAATGACGCCTTTAAAGACACCACTCGCTCCGTCACTAATCTCCGATCCCTCGATTCCGTCTCAATTCGACGAAGAAACAGCAGCTTATCATGCAATTCGTTGCGTCGGAGAGTTGCTCCGGTGATGGTTTTGAGGACCGATGAGCAAACAAACAGCGTTGCAATCGATGTGAAGGAGTTGGAGAAGGAGAAGAGTCTAGCGGATCGGCTACGGATGGGGAGTTTGACGGAAGATGGATTGTCGTATAAGGAGAGATTCATCATCAGGTGTTATGAAGTCGGGATTAATAAAACTGCGACTGTTGAGACGATTGCTAATCTGTTGCAGGTTAGGTTTTGTTGTTTTGTTTGTTTTCGGTGATAGATGATGAATTTGGTAATGCATGTTTATCTGTTGTGAAATTTGTGATTATTGGTGCATTTAGATGGTGGAATTTGAATGTATTGTTGCTATTGTAGGAAGTTGGAGGAAATCATGCTCAGAGTGTTGGATTTTCGACTGATGGATTTGCGACTACTACGACTATGAGGAAGTTGCATCTTATTTGGGTGACTTCTCGAATGCACATTGAGATTTACAGATATCCTGCTTGGTAATTATGCATTAATTCAAGTGATTTAACAAGATATGGAATTACTGAGTTACATATAGGTTATTGTTTTTGAAATGTTGTTTTTACTGATTGATAGGAGTGATGTGGTTGAGATTGAGACTTGGTGTCAAGGTGAAGGAAGGATTGGGACTAGACGTGATTGGATTATCAAAGATCATGCCAATGGTGAGGTCATTGGAAGGGCTACAAGGTGTGTTTTTATGTCTTTTTTGATCTTGGAGTTCGTCTTAGTTGTGATCGATTGAACATTTGAATGGAGGTAGTGATTAGTGGTGTGTCTAAGGCGCGCTCTATGGGCAAAACGCCTCAAGGCCTTGAGGTGGCGCCTTATGCACATCTGGGCCAATATTAGTGTAGAACGGCGTATCTTGTGCTTGACTTAGCTCTCACTTAGGGTTTGTAGAAGGCTGATGTGTAAAGCTATTAAACGGATAAGGAAATTACAAATGGTTTACTTGATAGAAAGGTTGTTATGTAAAAGAGAGAGAGATGCAGCTTTGTGTTGTCCATGAAGATTACTTGGTTGTTCATAGAGCTCAGCAACGCATCATGTATGTGAAGCTCTCGCCCTCATTTTGTGCCTCGTGCTTTTTAAAACCAAGGCTTAGAGAAAGAAACCATTCTTTTCCTGTTGAAAGGAAATTATATCAGTTGTTTGAGTTGCACAATCTACACTACATACAAAGCATTTAGTGCATCATATGGACACTTTAGGTCTAAGATTTCTTTTTTTAGTGGACTGAAAAATGACAAAATATAGAATCTGAGAATTACAAATATTAGATACTAAGCTGACCGTTTCCAATTAACATGCAGCAAGTGGGTGATGATGAACTCGGATACTAGAAGACTCCAGAAAGTCAACGATGATATAAGAGATGAATATTTAATCTATTGCCCCAAGACACTAAGGTAAGTTTCATGCTCACCAAATATTTCGTCCATCTTCATACTACTATGTTTGATGAACTCGTGATGTAACATTGCACTCTATATTGATTAAAACTTATAAAATCATAAACCATAATTATTTTTTGTAAACGCCTGAAATGCACACAGAAACCTTTTAATTATATCTGACAAAGTCAATTAGATTATGGGAAAATAAATTGACATCAGAATGCATCATTGAATTCCCCTTTAATTCATTAAGAATTAGGACAATCATTAACCAAAACCAAAATTTTCTTATGAATTAAGGTGAAGAGTGAAGACATCTTTAAGGCGACATATTAGATTTTCAATGTAAATTTCAATTTTGTCTCTGCTAACAAGTTCTTTTTTACTTGTATCAATGATTGTTTTTTGGATTCCAGATTAGCATTTCCTGAAGAGAACAATAGCAGCCTGAAAAAAATAGCAAAACTAGAGGATCCTGCAGAATATTCGAGACTAGGACTTGTGGTAAACAGAAGTTATTCCTGATATTAGCTCCTATTTTTCCGTTATAAATATTAAGAAATTAACATTACTTTGAAATATACAGCCCAGAAGAGCCGATCTGGATATGAACAAGCATGTTAACAATGTTACCTACATTGGATGGGTTCTTGAGGTTGGTACAAATTTTCAATGATCCATATCTCCTTCATAAGATTATGTTCTACATTATTACATATGATGCATTAGTGAGTTTTCATGTTCCTGCATGTGTATTCTTATTATCACATACATATGTCCTGCACCTCGATAATCTAAAATTTTAAGTTACGCATATGTGTGTGAGCATATACTGGTTGGTTTTGGTCACATATGAGGTTGTATACATGCACAAGAAATCATACCAAACACCGTTGGATTAATGCCTATCATCTCCAACAATCTTAAAGGGGTTAGATTGGCCAACTCAAAACCTATTTTTTTTCATGTCTGGTGCGTGTCATGTCAGGAATTGCCACCCTTTCTCCAATTCATTAAAATAAAATTGCAAATTTGGAACATCTTATCTTCAACATATACAACTCAAACAAATGAAATCTTGTTGACAAAAAAAATAAAATAAACTTTTCTTAACAATGGGCGTACCTGGTGCTGCAAAGAGCTCCCGCGTTTTCGCAGGGTCCAGGGAGGGTCCGTCCCATTTAAGGGAAGATGTACGCGGTCTTTCCCCCACATTTTGTGGGGAGGCCGTTTCCACGGATCGAACCTGAGACCTTCGGTCCCTTAGGAACAGCTTTTACCGCTGCGCCAAGGCCCGCCCTCTAAACTTTTCTTAACAATGAAAAACAGAAATTTGGTGAATTTGACTTCAAGGAAAGGAAATCCTGCCATTTTCACTGGACATCCCCTAAAGAAAAGTGTTGCCCTTGGTGAGGACAACACTAGCGGTGGCAAGATGGGCATGTCACACACATTGGGTAATGAGTCAAATAGCCGGTCTCTTGAAATGGGTCCTTTTTTTATGGGTCGTAACAAATTCAATTTATCCAAAGACACTTTTATGCCTATTTTTTCACTTCATAAATTCTTAACACATTAATTAGATTATGAAAACAATATTATTATAATAGAAGTAGACTTTGCCACTATGGTCGAATTCAAGCTCATTCAACTCATTTGACCCGCACCCTTCTCAGCCAACTTTTCTATTTGATCCATTTGACTAGTTAGAGATAGAACATAACCAAGTTGACCCGTCTAGATAAAGATGTTGACAAGTTCCATTTTTTGACAGAGCATCCCACAAGAAGTCATCGACACTCATGAACTACAAACAATCACCTTAGATTACAGGCGCGAATGCCAGCATGATGATGTAGTCGATTCTCTCACAAGTTCTGAATCATCCGTCACAAAACTTGAAGGTGTCAACGGTTGTGCTGATTTCAAAAATGACGGTGAAAATTTAAGCGAGTTTTTGCACCTACTAAGATCATCTGGTGATGGTCTTGAACTGAACCGCGGTCGCACCATATGGAGGAAAAAACCATCAAAGACATAAGCATAATACCAGATCCCTGGGTTGCTTTATTAATTATCATTACCCTGTTTGTGTCTCTGTTTTGTTGCATTTTCTTTTTTAATCTGTTTCATATTTTATCCTTTCTGTATTTTGCCTATTTGTTAGATGGGCTAGATTTCCTGATTCTTAAATCAGACAGTGGTTTTTGTATCTTGCTTTTATGTTACTATCTTGTGCATGTAGAAACCATATGGACCGTTTATCTATAAAGTAATGTCATCGGTGGAAGATGTTATAAAAATGAATTTTTCCACGCATATAATTATAATATAGAGAAAGTTAGAATGCTTGATTTTGGCATAAAGTGAATGTGATATTTGTGTGAAATTATCATGTGGAGATAAAATTATGCTTGCATGACAATTCTATTCGTGTCAATAATTCCACTCTTAACGTATTAACTTTGTACATTTTATAAGAAATATAGATTGTATAATAACTTTTTTATATATTATTTGTGAATGTACGGGGGAGTGTAAATAAATTTTAAATCTGATAGCATGCTAAGAATTATGAAAATCACACGATGTAAGAATTATGAAAACCACACGATGCAGTTTTACATGGTGCTTAAAGATAATGAGAAGCAGGGGAAGAGAAATATGAACTCTTACATAACTCTTGTGTGTCATATTTAAGATAATAGGTGTAAATGTATTTTGTGGTTGTTATGGTTCTTAACATATTATGAGTTTTGAAGTGAACATCCTTTTATAATGTTTTAGTTGGTCTTGACTAGAACAGTACAACAAGCGAAGAGCCTACGAGCGTGTTCAGAATGAGGTTAAAGATGGTTGAGATATTGATAAGGAGAATGATATATTGATGTTTATTAGCAAACAATTTAGTTATATCATTCTTAATTTTTATAAGGGTTAATATGTGAATTATGGATTGTATAACAATATTCACACGATAGTAAGGGGCTGTTTGATTGTGCTGACCCAGTATGAGCTGACTGAGTCAGAAGCTTACCCAGTCAGAAGATCTGACTGAGTCATACATCTGACTGAAACTTGAGTGTTTGATTATGCATCTGACTGACTCTGCTGATCAAAAACCCATATATCAAATTACCAACTAATCATAAGATCAAGAACCCATATATCAATTTATCAACTAATCATAAGATCAAGAACCCATATATCAAATTACCAACTAATAATAAGATCAACAAAGATGAAGTAGCGGGCGAATCTGGCAGGGGGGTCGCGAAGGCTGGCAAGAGGCGAAGGCGGCAGCGGGCGTGGGTTGCAGCGGAAGCAGCGGGCGAGCGGGGGGGGGGGGTACGATGGAGGCGGTCGACGGCGTGGGTTGCAGCGGAAGCTAGCTCGGAGGCGGAGGGCGGCGGCCGGCCGGGGGGGGGGGGAGGAAGGTGGAGGTCGACCAAAGGAGGAGAAAGGGGAGGAGTTTTTAGGGGTTTTTGGGTCAGACAACAATTTTGGGGGAGAAGATTTTTGGGCCAGACATGAACAAATCAAGGACTCGGTCAGCCTTACTTACCGGGTCAGACCACCCAGTCAGACGCATCAAACACACTGACTGGCTGACGCGGTCAGCAGTCAGTGGTCAGAACTTGGGTAAGACCAATCAAACACCCCTAAATGAAATTTATCGATAATCTAATTTACGAGGTTGTGTTAAAACTTAAAAAGTGATTTCGCAGAAAGTTTAAAAACTAGTTTGTTACGTATACACATAGTTGAAGGGTTGATCTTGTAACAATTGTATAGTTGTAGTAGTTAATAATAGTCCAAGGACTGATATTGTAATAATGGCATAGTTGAGGATTAGTTGTAACTATAGTTAGTTGAAGGTAACGACCAGTATAAGTTCGTTATTCTTCTTTGTAATTGAGCAGGCTAGTAATGAAATGTTCATCTTCTTCTCCTTTGATTCTTAGTTCAATTCATTACTTCTATCATTGGTATCAGAGCTTCCGATTCTCGGAGCTCAAACTCTTTTCTTTGGAACTGCTGACGATCGATCGCGATCCAAGCTTCCGATTCCGTATCAACTCTGCAATTGATTCTTTTCTTTCCGTCGTTGATCGATTACGATCTTCGATTCACCTTCAATTGCAGTGATTACAATCTTTTCGTTCCTAAATTGCTGAATTCAGTTGTATGCCGACGAGACAACAAGAAATGGAACGATTGGAGAAATTGACTCTTGAAAATGCTAGTTTGATCGAAGGTCAACAAGCGATTTTGGACCAAAATTCTGAAGCTATTCGTTTGTTACAAATGAGTATGACTACTTTGGTGACTCAAATGACAGAAATCAGTAATAAAATTGGGCAAGATAATGGTCACCGAGATCAAAGATTGGTTCGAACAGGGAGGTTAGACTTTCCAAAATTTGATGGTGATGGAGTTGAAGGATGGATTATTCGTTGCAACCATTTCTTCGCAGTTGATAAAACTCCTGATAACGCAAAAGTTCACTATGCTGTTATCAATCTTGAAGGTGCAGCATTAGAATGGCATCAGGGTTACATCACTAGTCAAGACCGAGCAGTTGAAGATGTTTCATGGGATGAATACTCTAGATCGGCTGTCAACAGGTTTTCTGAACGGCTATCTGAAGATCCAATGGAGGAATTGAAAAACCTTCATCAAACAGGTTCACTCCCTGATTACACAAAAGAATTTGATACATTACTCAATCGAGTCAAGTTAACTGATGAGTATGCAGCTAGTTTGTATGTGGGAGGGTTGAAACCGGAAATTCGCTGTTTAGTTAAAATTTTCAAGCCTAAGACAATGAGAGATGCTATTGCTATGGCTAAACAACAACATGTAGTATATGCTACTTTGTTTGGGGATAAAGATACAAAGAAAATGTTGCAAGTTCTAGTACTGCTACTACACCTTCCATTAACAAAAGTGGAACTGCAGTTGTTAATAAGTCACTTGGTAATCCCACTAATACCTTGGCATTGTTGCCTACACCTCCTACTAACCAATGTTAAAGAATGTTAAGAAGGTGCCTGCCAAGATAGTGGAGGAAAAGAGAGCCAAAAATGAATGTTTTTGGTGCACTGAGAAATACTCTCCAACTCATAAGTGCAAATTTAAACACTTGTATGTATTGGAGATTCATGGAGATGAGGAAGAGATAATAGCAGAAAATGATGTAGCTGAGTTACAAGAAATGAACTTAAATGCTTTGATTTCTATACATGCTGTGATGGGGGTCAACTCTTTTTCTACAATGAGAGTATTGGGCACAATTGGCACTAGGCAAATACAAATTTTGATAGATTCTGGCTCTACTCATAACTTCTTAAACTCAAGATTGGCTGCAAAGTTGCAATGTCACACTAAAGGGGTGCCAATGATGAAAGTGAAAGTTGCTAATGGGAAGGAATTGGAATGTAATCAATTATGCAAAGACTTCCAATGGTTGATGCAAGGGGTATGGTTTAAAACAGATGTGTTACTCCTTCCTTTAGACAATTATGATATGGTTTTGGGGGTTCATTGGCTACAATCTCTGAATGATATAGTTTGGAATTTCAAGAATCTAACAATGCAATTTCAAGTGGACTCTAAAGTGATTGTGTTGAAGGGTACTAATACAAATGCTTTATCTCTATGCTCCATAGAGAAGCTATCAGATTGGATCACCAAAAACCAGTCAACTGTACAGTTGCAATTGTACCATTTACAAGTGGACAACCATGAAGGTTTTCAACATCAACCTTCTTTATCTGATATCCAAACTGATGCCAGAATTCAAGAAGTTCTTGATGCCTATGAAGATGTATTTCAAACTCCAAATACACTTCCACCCAATAGAAGTTGTAATCACAAAATTCAATTAATTGATGAATCTGTGACCATTAATCAAAGAGCTTACAGATATCCTGTGGCCAGAAGGATGTCATTGAGAAGATGGTACAAGAGATGTTGGAGATGGGTATCATTAGACCCAGTGTGAGCTCATTTGCTTCACCTGTGGTTTTAGTAAAAAAAAAGATGGAACATGGAGATTATGTATTGATTACAGGAAACTAAATGATCATACTGTAAAGAATAGGTTTCCTATTCCTCTAATTGAAGAATTATTAGAAGAACTGGGTGGTTCTGAAGTGTTTTCTAAGCTGGACTTAAGGTCCGGTTACCATCAAATCAGAATGCATGACTCTGATATACACAAAACAGCTTTTAGAACTCACCAAGGATTGTTTGAATTCTTGGTATTACCATTTGGCCTTACAAATGCCCCAGCAACTTTTCAAGGCCTTATGAATTCTGTATTTCAAAAGCTGTTGAGGAAGAAGGTCTTAATTTTCTTTGATGATATATTGATCTACAGCAAGTCTTTAGACCAGCATGTTATTGATCTTAAGGAAGTTTTACAACTCTTCCGTGATAATCAATTGTTTGCAAAGAAATCTAAGTGTAGCTTTGCTGGTTTTCAAGTGGAGTATTTGGGACATGTAATCTCCAAAGCAGGTGTGTCCACTGATCCTCAAAAATTGAAGCAGTGATCAATTGGCCTATTCCTACTAGTGTCAAACTGATGTGTTCTTAGGCCTCACTGGGTATTATAGAAGGTTTATCTCTTCTTATGGTGCACTTGCTAAACCTTTGACTTCTCTTTTGCAAAAAGATGCCTTTTTGTGGAATGAATCGCTCAACATGCATTTGATCTTTTGAAGCAAGCTTTGACAAATGCCCCTGTGTTGGCTTTACCAGATTGGTCAAAAGAGTTTGTGGTGGAAACTGATGCAAGCTCTAAAGGTTTGGGTGCAGTTTTGATGCAGGATAATCATCCCATTGCCTTTGTTAGCAAAGCATTATCTGCAAGACAATGTACCTTATCTGTCTATGAAAAGGAACTACTAGCTATATTGCTAGCAGTTAAACATTGGCATCAATACTTGATATTGAAACACTTCACCATCAAGACTGATCAAAAGAGTTTAAAGCATTTATTGGAACAGAAAATCACTACCCCCTTGCAACACACATGGCTTAGCAAATTAATGGGGTATGACTACCAAATTGTTTATAAGAAGGGCACTGAAAACACTGCTGCTGATGCCTTATCCAGGGTGAGTGGTGTCACCTTATTTCAAATGGGCATTTCTTCTTATGATCCCTTGTTATTACAATCTATTAAACATCATTGGGCAACTACTCCTGATGCTCAACAACTCATTCAAAGACTGCAACAAGGGGAATCTATTAAACATTTGAGGTGGGATGGTAATCTGTTGACCAGAAAGAACAAGCTATGGATTGGCAAGGATCTTAAGTTGAGACATGACATCTTAACACTTTGTCATGCCTCTCCTTTAGGTGGTCACTCTGGGATTCACCCTACAGTCCAAAGATTCAGGGACATGTTCTATTGGAAGGGGGCAATTAAAGACATTAAAGAGCTAATCCGAAAATGTGATATCTGTCTTAAAGCTAAGTATGAAACTATAGCCACTCCAGGGTTGTTGCAGCCCTTACCCATTCCTAAATCCATTTTTACTGATGTGTCAATGGATTTTATATCAGGTTTACCCAAATCTGATGGTAAAGATGTTATTTTGGTGGTGGTTGATAGATTCACCAAATATGCTCATTTTTTACCTTTGAAACACCCATTTTCAGCAGTCACAGTGGCTCAAGTGATGTTAGATCATGTTTTTAAACTGCATGGTTGCCCTCAAACAATTGTTTCTGATAGAGATCCTCTCTTCTTGAGTCTCTTTTGGAAAGAATTCTTGAGATTACAAGGCATTGAACAGGCCTTATCAACTGCTTACCATCCACAGTCTGATGGTCAAACTGAGGTGCTTAATAGGTGCTTGGAGACCTATCTCAGATGCATGGTTATGTCTCAACCAACTACATGGGCAAAATGGCTTTCATTGGCTGAGTGGTGGTACAATACTACTTGGCACTCGGCAATCAACATGTCCCCTTACAAGGCTTTATATGGTCTTGATGCTCCTATACATCTGCCTCATATTCCTTGTGATACGGATGTTGCAGCACTAGAAGATTGGTTTCAAACTAGAGAATTGATGGTTGACACCATTAAACAGTCCCTAGCTAAAGCTAAGAACAGAATGAAGCAGTTTGCTGATTTGAAACGTAGTGAAAGAAGTTTTCAACCGGGTGATTGGGTCTATCTCAAGTTGCAGCCTTATGTGCAGTCTTCATTAAGAGTCCATAAGTACTCTAAGCTGTCACCAAAATATTATGGCCCATTTCTCATTCTTAAACGAGTGGGTGTTGCAGCCTATACTCTTGATTTACCTGAAGGCTCTCAAATACATCCTACATTTCATGTGTCCTTGTTAAAGAAGGCTTATGGACCTCCCACTCAACCTGTTCCTATTATGGGTGCTCCAACCCAAACCTTGCAACCTTTGGCAATTTTGGATAGAAAATTGGCTCGTCGTGGTCATGGGTCAGTGGTTAAATTTCTCATTCAATGGAAGAACTTACCTTTACATGATGCCACATGGGAGATTGCTACTGATTTTATGTTACGTTACCCTGATTTCAAGGTAGATTCTTGAGGTCAAGAATCTTTTTGAGGGGGAAGTATTGTTACGTATACACATAGTTGAAGGGTTGATCTTGTAACAATTGTATAGTTGTAGTAGTTAATAATAGTCCAAGGACTGATATTGTAATAATGGCATAGTTGAGGATTAGTTGTAACTATAGTTAGTTGAAGGTAACGACCAGTATAAGTTCGTTATTCTTCTTTGTAATTGAGCAGGCTAGTAATGAAATGTTCATCTTCTTCTCCTTTGATTCTTAGTTCAATTCATTACTTCTATCATAGTTGATACAGATTATAAACCAAATCGATTATTTATAAGCAAAAAGGTTAAAACTGTCATCCTTAAACACCATTCGTGAATCTAAGATGTATTTTTCAAAGAAGGAAAACTAACACTAGAAAATTTTGAGTACATATATTGTATTAGAACTGTGGAAGCATAACATCTATGATTATTATCAATGTCAACAAACATAAGCAGCCGGATTAGAGCAAACCGGACCGGACCCCAAACCAAACACATGCTTTACGAACACAAACATAAACATAAAATCTTTTCAACTAATAAACGGTTTCATTATTTCATATGGCTTTGCAAGTTCAATAACCATCATGGTGACCTATTTCTTTTACACGCGTCTTTGCTCTTTACCTCGGCTTCACCCACATAACTTGCAAAGCCCGTGAACCCACCACGACCACCACGAAAGCCATCAAACCCACCTAGACCGCCCCGAAAGCCACCTAGACCACCCGGAAAGCCACCAAAAGGAAAGCCACCAAAACCGCCCGGAAAGCCACCAAGACCACCAGGAAAGCCTCTAAAACCACCTGGAAAGCCGCCACGACCCCACGGAAAGCCACCAAAACCTCTTGGGAAACCACCACGACCGCGAAACCCACGCCACCAATCTAGTGGAAAACCCCACCACCTCCAACCACTAAATGGTAAGAGCCTGAAGTGAATCAAATGAGCGACTTTCTCATCATCTACCGTAGTCGGCCCATCGGGCTTCTTGAAGCCCATTGTCCGCCCTGGGATTCCGCTTGTAATACTCAAGAAAGCTATAACAAAGATGGCAAAGAGTAACCATGGTAGATGTACTCTCACCATTGATATGTACTAGAACAACAATAATCATAGAGATTGATGTTCTTTACTTGCAAAATAGAGTTTTATATCTTCCAAATTTATAGTGCAAATATGAAAGATAAGGTAGTTAAATTCATTTGCATTTGTACCTCTTTTAGCACTAATTAACAAGCACATCTGCATCAAAACTTTACTTTGATTAGAACTTATTAATGATAATTAGATTGAGCTTTACGTCTTTAACTAAACACGCATATTATCACCAATCAACCCTTTCTAGTGATCAAACACAACGAAATGTACTAATTTTGTATTGTGTATGTGAGGATAGAATATATCATGATTTTATAGGGGTACCATTTTATGGTTCTTCTAAAAGAGATTTAATGTTATTTTGAGTTTATTTATTAATTTTGTTTAAGGAAATCATATATTTAATTAATTATTTGATAAACAAAAACAATGTCTAGTTTGTAGGAAGTCATTCCTTTTGCAAGATGGAGCTATGGTTATAAATAGGGGTGCAAACGAGTCGAGTCGAGCTCGAGTTCGTACGGGTTCGAGCTCGGCTCGTGATGACTTAGGAGAGCTTGAGCTTGAGCTTGAACTCGGCTCGTTTTGAAATTTTTTTTTAAAGCTCGAGCTCGGCTCTACAAATACTTTTTCAAGATCGAACTCGGATAGGGCTCGGCTCGTTTATTTATTTGAATATATTTTTTAATATTTTTATATTTAATTTTGATATATATTATAACTATATATTTTATATATAACATTATTCATATTATTTAAATGTTTCTAATCATAACTTTATATATAATAGATATTATTTATATGATATATTTAATAATTTAAATAAAAATATATAAATAAAAGCTCGTTTAGCTCTCGAGCTGGCTCGAGCTCGATACATGAAGCTCGGGCTCGGGCTCGATATTCAAATGAGCTTTTTTTTCAAGCTCGAGCCCGGCTCGGGCTCGATAAAGCTCGGCTCGTTTCAAGCTTTTTATCGATCAAATCTCGAGTAGCTCACGAGCGACTCGGCTTATTTGCACCCCTAGTTATAAAGAAAGAAGTCTAGGCACAAAAACAAGGATTCTAATAAAATATTTATAGTGTAGGTCAGTACCGGAATGCCACTTGACCTTACCGAAGCGCGTTCAGGCCCTCGGTATCAAAGGTTGGTGAGAATTCAATTACGCACAATCCCATCTAAAAGCTTATTGTTACGATGAAAACGTGTTTCAGGAATAACTCTGTTGTTGCCTCGGCTGGCGAATCTACAAGCAAGAGGGTTTTCTCTTTCACATCAAGTCATTTGAAAATCAAAGCTCTGATACCAAATGATACAAAATCAAAAGTAATCAAATGATTCAATAATAAATGATAATCAAAGACGATAGATTGAACTAATTGGTTCAAATAGTAACGTATTTATATTTTATAAAGGGTCCTAATAAATAGACGCCCACTTGGATAAATCGACACCCGTCTATACGCCACGTATGGTATCATACGAGACGTATATGGTCGAAAATACTGAAAACAAGGAAAATTCAGGGGGGCTGTCAGATTGCTATACACCACATATAGCCCTATACGACCCCTTATACGACACATATAGGGCTATACGACGCGTATAGTGAATTTCGACACTGACTACGAGGAAAAATTCAGGGGGCTGTCAGATTGCTATACAACACATATAGCCATATACGACACATATAGCCCTATACGACCCCCCTCTATACGACGCGTATGAGGCTATACGACACGTATAGAAATTTTGGGGTGTTAATTTAAAATCTTGGTTTGTCTATTTAACGTGACCCTTTATAAATCAACAGAAACTTATAATAAATGAAAATAAATCCTAATATTTATACTAAACCCTAAAACCCTTAAAAATAAACACAAATAAATCAAATACATAAAAGATATGATAACAATAAATAAAATAGTAGATAATTATGAAATTAGATCATTTTCAAAATATTTGAATAATTTTCAACCCAGATCCCATTTTATCTCATCCTAAAATAAGTTTAACTCATGAGTTGTCAACCGTATTACCGAATGTCAGGTACTCTACTAAGAGCATTCACATCCCATTCCTTATCTTTATCTATATAATTACATTAAAAATCACTACTTCTTCTCTCTCCTTTCAATTAAATAATACATTTTATACCTTATCATTACTTCTTTCTCTCTCATTCACTCACAACCATTTTAAAAAATATTAAAAAATTTATAAGGATTGTACAGTGATTCTTCAAATATACCAATCCACAATAACATTTTCTCTCTCCTTCACTCACAACCACTCAAAATCATTCCATATAATATACCAAACACACTCACATGATTATAGGGACGGGTTGTGAATGCTCTAATAATATTCAATTCAACTCTTTTAATCATCTTATTCAGTTAAGTAGTTTAATGATGTTATGCTTCGGTTAATTTGATTAGGGTTGCTCACGAACCGAACTGAGCGGAGGCTTGCTCGAACTCTGTTCATTTACAAACCGATCCATTCGGTTTGGTTCGAATTTAAGAAATCGGGCGAAAAGTGCTCGCTCGAACTTGGTTTGGTTAATAACCGAGCGTCCTGTTCGGCTCAATTTCATATTATAATTTAGTACAAAACTAATCATTTATTCAAGAGTTTTAACTTTCAACTCAAATTCAACAACGTAAAGAAAACATACAAACTAATTTCAACAAAACAAAAAATCTTGAAGACAATTAAAGTTTACTGGAGCTCGAATAAATCACGGTAAACCCTCGTCCACCACCTCCATTGCGACCATTTTCATATCCACTATATCTGTTTTTTTTGTTTGACCATCTACCAACCTTGCCCAAACACTACAAACATCAACTTGATTTAAAGTTTAAACAAGTATATAAAAATCTAAAAAATGATGTTTAAAAAGTTTAAAACAAACCTAGTAAAGTAACAAATAATTGAAATGGTAATGTCTAAACCATAAATAAATAAACTAACATCTTTATACTTACTATAATAAAAGAGTAACTTGAAATGCCACGTGGCAGCACCACAACCGTCCTCATCAAAATTTTCTCGTCTCTCTCTCATCTTAAATAATTACCTTAATTACTAATAATATTATTTAATATTCTTTTACATTAATAAATTAGAAAATAGATCTACTTATTAATGTTATTCCTAAATAAATAATTTTAATATAAAATATTAAAATTTTCTAAAGCATAAAACTTTTTAAAAATATGAAATATTTTAAAAGTGGTATTTTTAAAAATTCAATTTTTCGAAACCAAAAATAATTAATTTGGCAGATATAATAAGAAAATTTAAAAAATAACATTTTTATACGGTTTGTTTTAGAACAAAATGTTTATTTCTTTTTTGAAAAAAAATTTAAAAACTAAATTTTAAAAGGTTGATATCACTGTTTTATTAGTAATAGTCATTTCTCATATGTACTTTCGGTCATATCATATCTTATAATATTATTTAATAATTAATAAATTTTATTATTCTAATATTTTATTTATTCAACCCGTGTAATACACGGGTTTACTAAAGCTAGTATTACATATATATATATATATATTATGTAAAACTTATATTTAAAATAATTCGAGCGAAACTGAGCGAGCGTACCTTTGCTCGTTCTCGGTACGTTTACAAACCGAATCGAGCCGCTTAGCTCGTTTACAACCGAGCCAAAAAACGAACAACTTTTTAAACTTTTTTCAAACGAGTTTCGAGCGTCGGGCTATTTGAACCCCTACATTTGATATATGACAAGTGCTAACCCCATTTTAAAAAAATGATTGTGTTTAGCGGGATCATACAATACCACATTACTGATAAACAGTGTTTTGGAGACCGGATCGGACCGGCCGGTCCGACCGGTTCGACCGGGTCCGGTGGCCAGTCCGGTCTGATATGGATCGTTTTTTAGTGGTCGAAACGGCTGGTTCGTCCCGCACCGCTGGTCGGACCGGAAAATCGGACCGGTTCGGACCGGTTTTTGTATTTTTTTATTTTTTTATTTTAATGGGTAAAAACGGGGTGTTAAACCATAAATTAGTACGTTGGATATACAAATATAGTTAAATTTTATATATAACTATAAAATACATATATAAAACATAATATAAAACATATATAAATTACTTATATTTAATTACATATATAAACATAGTTAAATCCGGTCCAACCGGTCCGACCACCAAACCAGTAAGGCATTCAGTTCGACATCCGATCCGGTTCTGAAAATATTGCTGATAAACAACATCTCGCATTCCACACTTGTAAGGTACAAACCCCTTATGCCTCTCACCCTACCTATATAAACCACGAATGCCTCTCAAGCACTCTCATCTCTCAACATCTTTCACCTTTGAGACCCTTCGAGAAGCCCTTAGAACCTCCAAACCCCATAAAAATGGCAACAACAGTAAAGCTCTTCTGCCCATCGTTATCAAAGGCGGTGCACCTGGTGGCTCACGACCACCAAAGCCTTGACCTCGGCTCCATTGCCCGCACATTCGGCCTCGATCCGTCGACGGTCAAGTTGAACGGCCACTTCATCAGCAGAGGAGTCGATCTCATCGCATCCTCCGTCACGTGGAAATCGTTGATTTCGTTTTTTTCTTCACGAGGACTTTCCACCGGCATCGGTGGCTCCGGTGCTCTGCTTGTTGACGGAAAGTTGTCGAAATCGGGGTGTAAGAGTAAGTTACTGATTCTGTTTACACTTTATTGTGGTTGCGTATTGTTGATTGTTGGAGATTTGAATGGGGGATTAGGTTTAAGTTGAAGTTGTTGCGAGAGATTTGATATTGATTTTGACTTTATCATTCTATCGTTTATCAGTTGGAAGTACAAGTAACCAAGTTAAATTGTTTTTCGATGTGTATGATTCAAATTGATTTCAGTTGATAAGTACGATTTTCTGTTGGGTCAAATACAATGTCAACAATACGAGTCTAGGAGAATAAGTGGTAACTATTTTTTTACAAAAAGTAGAAAAACAATTCTGGCACGTAAGATATTGTATATAAGGGATACGCAGGTGATAATGGTTAGTTTAAATGGCAGTTAGGATCGGTTATTTTTCTCACTCAGTTAGATGTGGATGAAGAAATTAAATGTGCATATATTACTCAACACAATGATTGAGGTTGTTCTTGTAGAGTTGTAGTTAAGTTGCTAATTCTAGTACTGAAGGCGGAATCATGGAAGGACACTAAACATAAGAAAGCTTGTTTTAAAAATCAACGTGTTTTTATTCCATTGGCATTTGATACATTTAGTTTCCTAGCCCCGGAGGCTGGAGGCCGTGAACTTCGTGCATCGGGTTCAACGGGTCATCCACAACGATGTTTCGACCCTAAGGATCAAGGTTTTGTTTTTAATACGCTAGGTTTCGCTATTCAAAAAGTGGTTGCGGATCAACTTGTCCATTTACCTGCCTCTTTATTGTAAGTATCTGATCATAATGTAGGTGAAGAATAGAAATAAAAGAAGAATATCATGAATAAGGCTGGAAAATACATGAATAAAGCTCATGATGCAGTTTACTAAGGTTATATTGTGATTTTGCAGGAGCAAACGATTCGATAAATGGGATTACCGGCACAAGCAATGGGGGAAACAATAGCATCTGTAGAACATCAATTTTTGAGGATTCTAACTCGAGCAAGAGAACAAAGGTCAAAGGTTTGAGCAACGTCTTCGGTTCATATGTTTCTTTGCTATTTTTGTTAAATCGTGTATAAAAGTTAAAAATTGAGGCTGATGGTTATCTTTTTAGATGTTGATAACCGAAGCAATGTTTTCGGTTTGAAAAGAAAGCATGAAGATGCGAGTTCTTCTCTTAAGAGGTTGAAAGTGGATGAACCAGGTGTGCTGCTGATCTCGTAGATTAGTTACATTACTTTTAGTGGATACACTGATCAAATAGCGCGAACCTTTTGTTTTGTAACAAGTTGGGTTGACCCGAATCATTTTTTTTTTTCAAACTTTTATATGTAATTTACTATATATCCGGCAAAATTGATAACAAAAGGAAAAATCAGGAGACTACCCGCTTGGATAATATTATATTAAAATTAAATAATATTTACACGTGTCTGTTTTGACTGGTTCTCACGGGTGTATGGAATGGATTACGCTTGCTACCGTTTGCGTGCGGTGCCATGTGTCAAATGCGCATTGGTTAGTTGGATTTAAAAAGTGTAAATTCAAAGGGTTATATTGACAAATGGTAAAGTAAAAGGGGCACATCGGTGATTTTCCCATAACAAAAAATATAATCCAAGTTTTTCTAATAAAATGATTCTTTTCGATAAAATGATTTAGAAGGTGTACACAGTGATAATACACTTCCGGCACTAAAACCGGTTTTTTTAATGTTGGATTTGGGACTTACCCGTTAAACCTATTGGAGATAAAACACTACTACTACTCAATAACATGTAAATGGATCTAAATTGCCCTGTAGTTCTAGAGATATGTTAAAATTTCTGGTTTCTTTGATTGTAAATTTCAGGTCTGGAAACAAAAGAACATACCTGGCCCGGAACCCTTTTCAAAACGATTCCCGTGCAGTTTTTTTGGCGTGAATATGAAGCGGGGAGGAGAGAGGATGAAATGGTTCTCCCTGCATCTTGCAAAAATGCAGATAACATCAAGACATTCATTGTAAGTTGATTTTAAACGAGTCTGTATTTTCCTTCCACATTTGTCTAAAAGAACGGCGTCGCATGCTGTTCAAGTTGTACCACATGTCTTAAAACTTGTACATTGTCCCTGTAATTCTCGTTAGTCCAAAATGATAAACTAAACTTTATTCATCGAAAACAAAGTTGTTTACTAAAAATTAAACAAGATCAATCAAAGAGTTTAACGGCCTGAGTAGATTAACAAAAGACTAACAGACTCAAATGAAATGGGAATCGCTATTGTGACAAGAGCCCTACTACACTAAGATAAAAAAGTCTGAGATGAAAGGCTACTCAGATGATGACAACTGATGAATGAAGATCACATTTAAGATTAAGAACATGTGTATCTTGAAGATATACGAGGTCATGACTACCTCTATCTGTATGAGACCTTGAAGAAGATTGTCAATACAAGACCAAAACTATATGAACACATAGAAACCGATCAGATAGCGGCCCATCAAGTAGTGGCTCAACAACTCAGCTACAATCGCTGTTCCAGACCGTAAAAGCTCAACATCTTAACTTTTACTTCAACAGTCCAACCCACAATTCATTTATCATGTAAAAATAAACAAAAATTAACCACACATTAGGAGAAAAAGATAACACACAAATATTAATGTGTTTGTTATTGAATTGGATCTTTTTTATATTTAACATCATCTCACCTCATTAGATCTTGTGGTTGTTGACTGACTAGAAGTTTTTGACGTTTAGATCAGCCATCTTTGATTTAACTTGTTATTATTAACAAATTTCTAATCTTGGATGAACAAATCGTCCATGCTTACTATCCAAACAAAAAACAATTTAACACCAATGTATAGATCTTCAAATGAATTCATAAACTCGAAACGACCTCATACATATGCTTTGAAACTATAGTTTTAAGTGTTTAAACTTATTTAATTGAAAATCAGATTAATTTACATGTTTCCTTATTGAAATCGGCAAAAAAGTTTAAAAAAATTGGACATGAATTGGAGCAAGTAAAGTTGGCAAAATAAGCTAAGTTTAATGATTTTATAATGACTCTTAGCCGAAACGTGTTTTTTTAGGTGTTGTAAAACGTACTATTCCCTCATATTTACTACATGTACTCCTGTAAATCTATCTATTGATGTGTATAAGCAGGTGTGAAAAAACTCGTATCAGTATTCGTATGCACGTTTAAAAACCACAAATCAACCATATCTCGAGGGGTTTAAATCCATTTTTTCAAAACGGGATCGGATTGAATAACGGATGACGTCATAATTATCATATATGATATTATATATAACTCTTATTCAATATAAGTAATTTCTATGTGTGTTTATAGTTATATATAAACTTATCAATAATCTTATGTGCAACGCATTAATTATTGTTCAACCCCCGAATTTTACTCATTAAAATCCAAAAAATAAAAGAAATCAAAATCCGGTCTGACCACCGATCCGGTTCCCGCTCCAACCACCGAGACGAACCGGCCGATTGAACCCGTCCAAAACGAACATATGTAAATTGGTTCGGCCACCCCTTCAATTTTCGGTTGGAGCAGCCGGTCCAATCCGGTCTTCAAAACACCGGGTAAATCTACTTGCAAAATAACAGGTGGTGTGTTTTGTTGACTTGATTTCCTTTGATGGGCTCACATGTCGGCAACTCAATGGGTGTCGCAAGTTTGGAAGCCCAATATCCTAATAGATATGAATGCAACTATTCAAGTCGGCTAAAAGCTTAAAGCACGTGTGTGTTTTTTTCTATCATAGAGAATGTTTTTGAGTGGTTATAAATGAATGAGAAAGAAAATATTACGTTCATTTGCATACCGGGGGATACCGTGGGGATACATCGTTCAATTTTCATAATTTTTTTATATTTTTAGAAAGGAAAAACTTATAAAAATAGTATTCAAGTTTCAAGATTGTTCTAATCAAGTCAAGTCACTTATAAATTTACGTCTCAATTAGGTCACTTATAATTTTTTTTTTGTCTAATCAGGTCGCTCATAATTTTTTTTGTCCCAACCAGTTCATTAAAGTTTCAGGATTGTTCTAATTAATTCACTCATAATTGTAAAAATATTTTTAAAATTGAAAAATATAAAAATTACAATATTTATATGGACCAAATTCATTTAAAAACTTGCGAGTTCTTTAAAATATTTGAAAAAATATGAGGTACCTAACTAAACACTTCTAAAACTTTAATGACCTGAATAGAATAAATAAAATTCAGTGACCTGATTGGAACAGATAAAGATATAAGTGATCTAACTGAACACTCCTAAACTTGCTTAATATTCTTTTGAAGTTTTCCTTTTTAGAAATAGTTATTGTGAATGAGAGATAAAGAAGTAATGATAAATGTATAAAAAATATTATTTAATTAAAAAGAAAAAAAAATTATGTATTATATGGATGAATGAAACATCCATTGTACATGCCCTATTCAAGTCAGTTTAGGTGTTGGGAGTCTGGTGTGTTTGTTTAGTTTTATCATCTATATATACCTAGGTTATTTACCCGTGTAATACACGGGTTTAACCGTTAAAAACGTACATACAATAATTATAATCACTAATAACATAATGAATATATCTATAAACCATATTACGTATAAAGAATGAGTATAAATAATAAAACATACAAATTGTTTCACATTCAAAAACTTAATTATCTAAAATGGTGAGAAAGTTGATAAATCAAAACCATGTGCAGATCCGACGAAGTTAAGCATTTTGTCAACATTGTGTTATTATCGAAACAAACCTTTTGCTTACTATTGACATATTTGTATTTGAATAATTTTTATTTTTTGAATGCTTTCAAATGTATATTTTATAACAATGCCTTGAAACTTTGTATCCTGTATTGAAAAATAAAAAAAACAAAACATAGTTTAATTGTGTAAAATTTGTACATATAGAAAGCGGGTTTTAGAAAAAATACCTTAATAAGCTTTATAGAATAAAAATCATTTAGATCCTTACTTACAAAAAAATCACTTGCTTACCCATTTAAAGAGGATTCTTACTGTATACTTAAAATAAACATGGTAGATATTTAGACGAGAAATTGATTAGGAGGCTGTCACATCAGCAAAGTTATTTTTATTATTAGAAGTAGGATTGCCAAGGTTAGGGTAAAAGTAGACTAGTGGACAATGTACCGGTATTTTGACTTATATAATTGCAATAAAGTAAGTTCGCGTAAGTGTGTGTTTGTTTTGAAACATGATTGGGGTATTCTACCTTGGAAGAAATTGAAGATTTCAATTGTATTGAAGTTGAAGACTTGAAGCACGAAATCAACAAAAATATTAGTCTAGGGTTTAAATTGTAATTTTGTAATGCTAGACTAGTATATTTTAACACATATCATCCTTGTAATGGGTGACTAATTCACCATATGTTAGGGTGAATTAGGGTTTCTCACCAACAACAATATATCATCATCCCTCATGGATGATGAATTCAACATCATATCATCATTCTTATGAATGATGATTTCAACAATACATCAATAACATCAAGCATTAATCATCATTGTATGTGTTCTTCATGTTTATCATCATCATTATTTATTATATTTTAGCATCTAATCATTCGATTCTTGTTATCATCAATATGAATCCTAAGATCCAAGCTCATGTTCACGCTCAAATCTTGAACACACAATTGGTATCAGAGCTGGAGTTGTGGATTCATATTGATTGTGATGAGTTTTCATGATTCGGTTGCTAAAATCATTGATTGAATCAAATCAACAATGAGTGAGTATGGCTGCGAAATCAACATCAATATTTGCGGTTCATTTAACTCAACAATCATCTCAACAAAATGGGATCGATCAATACGTGGCTGCCAAAAAAAATCGACAGCTTTGTAACGGCCCAAAGTGGCTGCCAAAATCGACTGCTACTTGGTGTTTCATGCGACTAAAGAGCTGCCAAATATGGAGGCTGCCGAACCAAAATGTAGCGGAATTAGGATTGCACTAATTAGGGTTTCTCGGCCATTCTTGGATTGCAACCGAATGAATGCAGCCGATATAGAGTTGGGCGGAAATGAAGGCTGCCAAAATCGAATGGTGGCTGCCCAATTAGGGTTTCTCAACCGAATGAAGGCTGCCAAAACCTAATTAGGGCTTCCCTAATAGGGTTTCTTGGATAAACAAGGGTTTGCAACCTAGTGTTGCAAATAGGCTCAAGAAACACAACTGGGTTTGTTTCTTGGCTCCATTATTAAACAAAACGTTAGTTGGAATTGGGCTCAAGTGTTGAAGACTGGGCTTGTGATCAACAAAACAAATTTGGGGCCACGTATTTGGGCTCTCAACAACAAAACAAGTGACATTGAGTTACATATATAGTTGTACCAAAGTTTGAAGACCACGCTTCCGCATCAACGACATATTTCTCGACTTTGGATAACTATTCAACAAAAACAAGATCAAGCTCAATTCACATTGGAAATCTACAATTTAGGGGGAGTATTGTTGGGTATTCTACCTTGGAAGAAATTGAAGATTTCAATTGTATTGAAGTTGAAGACTTGAAGCACGAAATCAAAAAAAATATTAGTCTAGGGTTTAAATTGTAATTATTTGTAATGCTAGACTAGTATATATTTTTGCACATATCATCCTTGTAATGGGTGACTAATTCACCACATGTTAGGGTGAATTAGGGTTCTCACCAACAACAATAATATCATCCCTTATGGATGATGAATTCAACATCATATCATCATTCTTATGAATGATGATTTCAACAATACATCAATAAATCAAGCATTAATCATCATTGTATGTGTTCTTCATGTTATCATCATCATTATTTATTATATTTTAGCATCTATCATTCGATTCTTGTTATCATCAATATGAATCAAGTATGTTCATGACCCTCATCAACCATGGTTTTCCATATGACATGGTTGAGAGGATGAATTTAACTGAAATGAAGAATCTGCTGAAAGAATTTGAGCTTACAAGATTCATAATCCCAAACTGTGATTATGAAGCTTTCACAGTATTTCAATCAGTAGAGAAAATCAAGAAAGATCTGGGCCATTGTGACACAGCAAACTAACCAAGTACAATATGACATGCTGGTTGCAAGGCCACAACTACAAACCGCATGAGCTCAAAGGTAGATCAACTAGTGAACTGCGGAGGATGATGGAGCATGTGATGGCAGTGGACCTAGAAACTGGTGTCAAATTCAGAACCACAGCTCCACATCCAATTCATGACCAACAAAGCAAACTGACTGTGATTGATGGAGCAGCTCAAAATGACTTGTTCCTGCATGTTCACGTGATACAAGTTGTTGACAAACTTCATGCAAGGCCTACAAACGAAGAAGACACAATGCTGGCTGCTGAAGGGAACAAATTAGAT
Organism: Flaveria linearis; assembly: GCA_024085815.1. Classification (NCBI taxonomy): domain Eukaryota; kingdom Viridiplantae; phylum Streptophyta; class Magnoliopsida; order Asterales; family Asteraceae; genus Flaveria; species Flaveria linearis. The sequence goes on from CM044003.1 coordinate 8,970,594, forward strand.
GAAGTCACAGAACTCCGACTCTCTGAACAAGATGAGCTTGAAGTAGTGAAAAATGACAAAGTCTTAGAGACACTTCTACAGAGGAGGATGTTCTGGGACTTAGCTTCGAGACTCTGAAGAAGATCAGCAAAATGGAGATCAAGTACAAATATGATGATCAAAAGGCTGCTGTATCTTACTTCTACAACAAAATCATATCAAGAGTCAAAGAGCTTGCAGTTTAAAGGACTGATTACAAGGATCTGCCTAATGGGGAGTATTGTTGGATCTAGATAGTATAGTCTAGATCATTTGTATAGGCTTAGAACTTTAATCAAGTCTTGTAATTAATAATTATAACTGTCAATATATCTATATATATGCATTTGAATCTATAGGGTAATCCATATACATGTGTGTTGCTTTGTGATTGTTGACAGGCAAAATCAATATACTGTTAGGATTTATGAAATTGACCAAGTGTAAGAAACATCTACGGATGAACATTATTGTTAATCCGTAGATATGTTTCTTACAAGATCATCACTCAAGTGAATGTTCCTGCGGATGATAAGGATTTCATGAAGTGAAAATTCTTGTGGAAGAAAAAGTTCCTACGGAAGAACAACACTTCTACGGAAGACCAAGTCATCTACGGAGGAGCAAAACTCCTGCGGAAGACAAGGCTCCTGCGGAAGAACAGAATACTGTATGATTTCAAATATGAACAAGTCAAACAAGTCAACCAATCAATAACAAATCCCAAGAGATCTGGTATTTCCTTTGTTGGATCATGATAAGACTGGTGCAACCAAATTCACTTCATAGTCACTTTTTGGTACTACATAAAGGGCTTCGAAGCAAGCAAGAGATCTTGAGAAGTCTAAGGAACAACAGCTGAAGACATCTTCCGAAGGCAAAAGCTGAAGTCAACTACTGAAGCCAACAGCTGAAGCCAACAGCTGAAGACTATCTTCCGAAGACAAAGTCTGATGAAAGAGCTGAAGACAAAGTCTGAAAGCTTCCGAAGACAAAGTCTGATGAAAGAGCTGAAGACAAAGTCTGAAAGCTTCCAAAGACAAAGTCTGATGAAAGAGCTGAAGACAAAGTCTGAAAGCTTCCGAAGACAAAGTCTGCTTCCGAAGAGAAAGAAGACTCCAAGCCTCGGAAGAAGCAGTCTTCCGAAGTATAAGTGCCTTCGGAAGAAGTTACTCTTCCGAAGCACTTTATCCTTCGGAAGACATTGCTATGTCCAGCAGATAAAAGTATGGTCCCTGACAGTCCGCTGCAGACCTCTGATACAGCATGGCATCTTCCTAAAGAGCCATGTTGTTGACCATACTTTATTCTACTGTTCACCTTTTTATGATAGTACATGTTACCAACTTTAGTTGGTGACAAAAGGTAAGTCAGGGACATGTCCTGACTACCAACTCTCAGGCACAATGTCTGAAAGACCTCACCTAGAGTCTTGTAGTATAGATGTAAGGTTAGAGGTGTCCAGCTGGTATCAAAGTATATCCGGCTGTAGGTAGTATTATATATATCTTCTCCCTGTAACTCTTTATGTAAGTGATTTGAGTCCAAGTGTCTGTAATCCTTTGAGTTGAGAAGCAATATATAAAAGTACCTTGAAAATTTATCTGCTGTTAGATTTTTCTACTGCTTGTTACTTGTTATATTGTGATCAACTCTTCATAGACTGCTTGCCGAGTGTTAATTCACAGTGAGTTGAGAGAAAAACCACACAAATCCGATCCTGCAATTGGTATCAGAGCTCCAGGCTCTTGATTGTGAGATCTTACCATCCTAATCAACCTGTTTTTCACTCCTCACCACAATCCACTCACTCAAATGGCTGCTCTCTCCAAGGCTGATATGGAAACTGGTACCTTGACCAAGTCCCCTATGATCACCCCTGAAGACTTTGACACATGGTGTATCAGGATGGAAGGCTTCATCAAGTGTCAAGACTCAAGGATGTGGGACTCCATTGTCAATGGTCCTTTCATACCAAGCACTAATCTGCCACTGGTAATTGCATCATTCCAAAAGATGTTGATGATTACTCAGAGGAAGATAGGAAGAGAATAGAGCTAGATCAAAGGGCTATGACTTGTCTCCAAACTGCTCTCCCCAACTCCGTCTACAGACGCTTCAAGAAGTGCAAGACTGCTAAGATTTATGGGAAGCTTTGAAGCTAATGTATGAGGGATCCAAGGAAACTCAAGAGAACAAGAAGGATCTCTTGAAGCAGCAGTTTGAGAACTTTACTTTCAAGGCTGGTGAGACCTTGACTCAACAATACTTCAGGTATGTTGAGCTAGTAGATACTCTGGCGGATATTGGAGTAGCTCTTGAGAACAGAGACATAGTTAGGAAGTTCATGTCCTCTCTTCCTAAGCTATGGACTCACTACTGTGTTGTCATCAAGAGAACTTCGGACCTTAAGACTCTTTCTCTCAAAAGTTGTATGGTATCCTAAGTGCATTTCAGGTGGAGATGAACATGCAGAACTCCTCTGACCACTCCAATAACCAACAGAGTTCAGCCCTTCATGTGGTTGAAAGGGAAAGCTTGGAACCACAACATCAGTTGCTATGCTACCCTGACAACTCACATACTGGACCCTTCATCACTCTACCTGAGACTCCAAAGTCTCAAAAGGTTCAACACAACTCCTTTCAGGATAGTTGTGCCTTTGTCTCTGGAAGTGGACACTCTGGTGATTTTCAATACTGCTTTGATGATCTTGAGTGCTTCAATCCAGATGATGTGGAGTACATGGACATTGTCCAGCAGATGGCTCTTTTAACTTACAGAGCGAAGAAGTTCTTCAAGAGAACTGGAAGGCAATTCCCTCAAAACCCAGTCAACAGCAAGTTTGGGTTTGATAAGAGCAAAGCAAGGTGCTACAACTGCAACCAACTTGGTCACTTTGCTAGGGAATGCAAGGCTCCCAAGAACAACCCGGGAACCCCACAGGCCTCCACACATCCCACTGCTCCCAAGCATGAAGAAAAAGTCAACTGAAACAGCTGCTGTTGCTCAGGAAGTTGACTGGAGCTTCATGGTACAGGATGTGACTCCCGCTCAAGCACTCATGGCCGGAACAGATGATGATCAGGTATATGAACATCTTTGTACTGCTGCCTGTATTGCTAAAGTTAAATTGTATAAGGATTACATTTCGGAAATCAGATCTGAGGTTGAGTCTTTAAATGTGCTAAAATCTGACTTTAAAAGAGCTGAATCTGACTATCAAAGGAAAATTGATGAGTTAGAGAAAACTGTGTCTCTTTAAAACATGAAAAGACTAACTACAAGACTCAAATCAAAGATCTGATCTCCAAACTTTCTGAAGTTCAAGCCCAGTTAGTCACAGCTGAGGCTCAGGCCAGGAAGCAAGCTATTGCTGAGCAAAGCTTCCAAACTATTCTTGCATCAACCTCCCATTCCAAATGTTTTATCAAAACAAAGAAGGGTTGGGAACCAGTGAAATAGCTCCACCACACTCTTATGAGTCTATTAGACTACCTAGATGTGGTACTGAAGAGCAAGAGGTTCCAACTACTGACCCTTCTCCATTGGAACTAGAGGATGAAGTAAAAATAGTGGCCTCCACAGGGGAGAAACAGGAGGATACACCATCTCCACCTGTGATGACCAAATCCTGACCACCAAGGCAAGAAAGAAGCAGAGTTAAAGCTGCTAGAAGGACTGCTAAGAAGGTTGCAGAGTCCAAGCTTAAGTTTAACCCTAAGCAAAAGGGTGTCTTCATTTCTGCCGGGTTTCAAGTGGTAGGTACTCCTGATTCAGGAAAGGAGTGTAGTACCAGCACTCCTGTCCTACTAAAGGATCAGAAGTCGAAAGGGAAAGTTGCTGATGAAGAGAAGAAACCCAAGAAACAGCAACCTGCAAGTTCCCAGAAGACTAACATTGCATGCATAATGTGTGGTCTGCACAACCACATGGCTAAAGATTGTTACTACAATCCAGCAAGCACACATTATGCAAATAATGTTAGAAAAGAAGTAGTCAGAGAAGGTTTCTCAGTTGGACCACTTCAAAAGGTCCAAATGATGAAAAAGGGAAAGTTGGTCTCGGAAGCCAAGTTGCTTTCGGAAGAAACTGCTTCTTCCGAAGGGAAAATGGCTTCGGAAGCCAAACCTTCTAAGGTTCGGAAGAACAAGAAGGCTCCCTTGAAACCATCTCAGAAGAAGACTACTTCGGAAGAAAAGGTGGTGAAGGCTTTTTCCAAAAAGAGAGAAGCTTCGGAAGAAGACCATGCTGCAAAAGCTTCAACAAGCTCATCCTCAAAGATCAACCAAAGGATGGATTGAAGATCAAGGAAGATGCTGCAGCCCAAACCTCTTCTTCAACAATGACCTCTATTGAACCCCATGCATATCTTTTGGTTCAATTATGTCACTATCTTTGGAAGAGCCCGAGACCTGCAAGGCTTGGGTTCCAAACAAAACTAACCATCTCATCTTATGTGCAGGGACATCCATTTGACAAGAACAACAATATCTGGATTGTAGATAGTGGATGCTCCAGGCACATGACAGGGAACAGATCTCTCCTTCAACAATTCCAGAACTTTGATGGAGGGCCTGTCCAATTGGAGGTGAGGCCGGAGGATATATTCTGGCAGAGGAAGTATATCCAATGGCAGAATAAACATTGACAAAGTTCACTTTGTCAAACAGCTTGAACACAATCTGTTAAGTGTTTCTCAATTCTGTGATCAGAAGCATCAGATGCTTTTCACAGAACATGAGTGCATTATCCTCAAACCAGGGATGACAATTCCTCGGAATTGGTGCTTCTCAGATCTCCCAGGAAAGGGGATATGTACAAGCTGGATATGAACAATGCTTCTCCTATAGGTGAAGTATCATGCTTTCTTTCCAAAGCTGATAGTGATGAGTCAACACTATGGCATAAACGCATGTGTCATGTGAATTTTAAAAAATGAATAAATTGTCTAAAATAACTTGGTACATGGTTTGCCTAAAAAGGAATTTTTCTGCAAAGATAACTGTGTTGCATGCCTGAAAGGGAAACAACACAGATCATCTCATAAATCCAAATGTGTTAACTCTATCACTACTCCATTACACTTATTGCACATGGATCTCTTTGGTCCCACAAGTATAATGAGCATTGGAAGGAAATCATACTGCCTTGTGATCGTTGATGATTTTACAAGATTTACATGGGTATTCTTTTAAGAAGTAAAGATGAAACTGCTGAAACTTTAAATCTTTTATTCTTAAAATAGAAAATCAAATTGATCACAAGGTTAAGATTATTAGAAGTGATCAAGGGACTGAGTTTAAGAACTTCGTTCTTGACTCATTCTGTGACTCAAAAGGGATTGCCAGACAATATAGTGCTCCCAGAACTCCTCAACAAAACGGTGTTGCTGAGAGGAGGAACAGGACACTTATTGAGGCTGCTCGGACCATGTTAGCTGATTCAAAGCTGCCTCTAACATTCTGGGCAGAGGCAGTCAGCACTGCATGCTATGTGCAGAATAGGGTTCTTGTAGTTAAGCCCCATGGAAAAACCCCTTATGAGTTATGGAACAAGAGGCCACCGTTCATTGGCTTTCTAAGGTCCTTTGGCTGCAGGTGTACCATACTTAACACAAAGGACAACTTGGCAAAGTTTGCTGAGAAGTCGGATGATGCTATCTTTATTGGATACTCTTCTAGCTCCAAAGCTTATAGAGTATACAATATTAAGAATCAACAATTTGAGGAGTCATCCAACATAGTTGTTAATGAGCACACTCCTTGTGTTAGGGGGAATGGACCTGAGTATATCTTTGATTTAGAATTGTTTCCAAACTATTCTAAACCATCTTGTGAGAATGTTTCAGCTGGAACAGGTGCTCAAAGTGATGCTGATGCTGATGCAGGTCAACTATATGAGCTTCCCAGACCTATTCCAAATTCTCCAAGAGCTGAAGGGCAACAAGCTTCAACTATTCACAGATCTGACAGTGTAACTATCTCCAGAAATAGTGAAGCTTCAACAAGTGAATCACTTGATCAACCTCAAAGTTCCTCAGGTGATCCACTACAACACCAGGTTGAGGGAAGTGGTATTCTGAAGGAACAGGCAACTGTTAATACTACTTCACAACCAACCGTTGATGATGTTTCTCAATCATTCAATCAGTCCTCATTGAATGACTCTGAAACAGCAGTTGGACAGAGTGATCCAGTTCCTGATCAGAATATGTCTAACCTAGACTTATCTCTGCAATTGGAAGTGATTCCTCGTCTTAGGATTCACAACACTCATCCAACTGAGAACATCATAGGAATGTCTCTGAGGGTGTGAGAACAAGAGGACAAACTCATCATGGGAATGTCTGCTTGTACTCATGCTTCCTGTCTCAGATGGAACCAAAGAAGGTAGAAGATGCCTTAAAGGATAGTAGTTGGGTTGAATCGATGCAGGAGGAGCTGCTTCAATTCAGAAGACAAAAGGTCTGGAATCTATGCCCACTACCATCTGGTCAAGTACCCATAGGCACTAAATGGGTATTCAGGAACAAGAAAGATGATAGAGGCTTGATTATCAAGAACAAGGCAAGACTAGTAGTTCAAGGGTACACCCAGGAGGAAGGAATTGATTATACTGATGTCTTTGCACCTGTTGCAAGACTTGAGGCAGTTAGGATCTTCCTTGCTTATGCTGCATCCAAGAACTTCACAGTCTACCAACTTGATGTCAAGTGTGCTTTTCTATATGGGGATATAGATAGGGAAATCTATGTGTGTCAACCTCCAGGATTTGAAGACCCACAGCACCCCAACTATGTGTGCAAGCTGGATAAAGCTCTATATGGGCTGCACCAAGCACCTAGGCTGTGGTATGAGACCTTGTCTCAGTTTCTCCTGAAGAATGGATACACTAGAGGTACCATTGACAAGACTCTTTTCATCAGAAAGAGTGGAGAAGACATTTTGCTTGTACAAGTCTATGTTGATGACATCATATTTGGTTCTTCAAACGACCAAATGTGCAAAGACTTTGAAAGCATTATGAAGCAGAAGTTTGAGATGAGTTCCATGGGAAAAATGGACTTTTTCTTAGGAATCCAGGTGAAACAGATGAAGGAAGGGTTCTTCATAAGTCAATCTAAGTATGTCTCAGACATCTTAGAAAGATTTGAAATGAAGAACTGTAAACCAGCCAAGACACCCATACCCAAAACCATAATCTTTGCCCTGACCTTGAGGGGGAGGATACTGATCAACATCAGTATAGAGCAATTATTGGTTCTCTGATGTATCTCACTGCAAGTAGACCAGATATCATGTTTGCCACATGCATTTGTGCAAGATATCAGGCTGCTCCAAAGGTGTCTCACCTAGCTGCTGCAAAGAGAATCCTCAGATACCTTAAAGGAGCACCTAAACTAGGTCTCTGGTATCCAAGAAATAGTGATTTCAATCTCTATGGATACTCTGACAGTGACTATGGTGGCTGCAACATTGACAAGAAATCAACATCAGGAGGATGTCAATTTCTTGGTGGAAGGATTATCTCATGGCAATGCAAGAAACAATCCGTGTCTCTACATCAACTGCTGAAGCTGAATACATTGCTGCTGCTAGCTGCTGTGCTCAACTGCTATGGATTCAAAATCAGATGTTAGACTATGGGTTCAACTTCATGACTACTCCTATCCATATTGACAACAACAGTGCTATCTCCATTACTGAGAATCCGGTGAAGCACTCCAAGACAAAACACATTGACATCAGGTATCATTTCATTAGAGATATTCATGAGAAACAGCTGATAAAGTTAATCAAAGTTGACTCAAATGAACAATATGCTGATTTGTTCACAAAGGCATTTGATGAACAAAGATTTAAGTATCTCATATCAGCAATTGGGATGATAAACATTGAATAACTACCTCTTTTGAAGACCTTTTTAAATGAGTAATGTCTTGTGTCAATACAATTTAAGCCCTGTTACAAAAGATCTTTAAAATATTCCAAGTGTAAATTCCTTCCGAAGAGGAACTAACTCTCGGAAGATATTCTTGAATATCTTCCGAAGCTAAATTCCTCAATGGAAATTTTCTTCTCGAAGAGTTTTTGGTCTCGGAAGAAGCGATTGATTTTATATCAGATCTACTTCCGAAACTTATACAACTCTCCATTCGGAAAGACAGCTTTACCTTCGGAAGCAATGCCTTGCTTCGGAAGATAAAGTGCCTTCAAAGGACAATTTTACCTTCGGAAGCAATATCATGCTTCGGAAGAGAAATTGCCCTCGGAAAGAAAGTTACCTTCGGAAATGTTTTACCCTCGGAAGTAAAGGTTTTTATATGTAACGGATATCTTTTGGGCCCCACTCTGTAAAAGTAAAGATTTTGTTGATAATGTCAGATTATTTAAAATTATCCTTGCCGCCATCATCATATCTCCGCCGTAAACCACCATACACCCACAGCAACCCCAAAACAGTTACCCTATTACCACCACCATACCACTATTCACCCTTTTTAGACAATCTTGACTTATCAATTTCATCTTCTTTTACCACTTCACAGCCCATCCCTTCACTGTCAAACCATAAATCTCACTCAAAATTTCAAGCTTACCTTTTCTCCAATGGCGCTAAACCCTCAGCACAACCAAGTCGCGTTACTTGACTCGTCAAGGGATGCTGACTTCACCCAAATCATCACCTTTCTCACCGAATCCACCTACCTCACTGCACTCACAGTTAACCCAAACCGTATACTCTAACCATATGTCAGAATTTTGGAGCAACGGAGAAACTACAGTGCTGAATGGGGTTCGAATCCTGAGAACCAGAGTTTGTGGGCAAGAGTTGGTCATCAATGAACAGATCATCAGGGAGCATCTCGAGCTTCACGATGATGGGGCTCCTACTGAGTTCCCCAAGGAAGACTTGGAAGGCACCTATATCCTCATGGGATATGGAGGCGATGTCAGCAGGTCTACAGTATACAAGTTCAACTTCTCTTACCATTGGAAATTCCTGCTGCACATTGTTTTGCACTGCCTCTCCAACAAATCAGGGGGTTGGGATCAAATCCCATATGAACTAGGATGCCTAGTTCATGGGTTGGTGAGAGGCCTCAGATTCAACTACTCACGATTCGTGTTGAACAACCTAATCGCCAATCTCAGCAGGGATACATTCTTCATGTATCCCCGACTCCTTCAACACATAATCAACTGTGAGATGGAACCAAGCAAGCTTGTCTGCGCAGCTGCTCTTCCTGTTCCACACATGAGGCCTACCATCTTCAAGACACTGAAGAAGATGTCCACCAACTTCACTGGACGGTACACTCCATTACCTCCAGAGATGACTGAGCGCATAGCTCTGGTGACATCCCTGTTCTCCCCACAGGTGATGAACCCACACCAGCAACATCCACCACAATACCAAAGCCTTCTTTACCCATCAAAGCCACATATCAGAGACGTCCCAAACGAACCCTTGTTCAATCTACTCTGATTGAACAAGCTCCTTTTGTTCACACCGAAAGGACTAGAGTGGAATCATGGGCTCCCACTAGTCCGAGGTCACACCATCCTTCACATTTGACCTCAATGTGGGTTTTGAGCCTCCTCAGTCTCAAACCCCTGAGCCCGAACCCCAAGCCTTAAGCCCACAGGGTGAGTCTTCACACTCCCCTGTGAAGCCTTCTAGGGACAGCCCCACCATAGGCTCAATGCCTGTAGACATTGATCAAGGTCCCGGGTCAGTAGGACTAACCACCCTCTCTTTCACTGACCTTTTACTCCGAACTGATGAAGAGATTACATCTCTCCATGGCCATGAAGTTGATCTACAACACCCACTAAGAGATCAACAGAGCTAAGAGGGATCCCTTGTCTCTAGCCCCCATCAGAAGCCTGCTACTGAGGTGAGTCCCACTGATGTGGAGGGGACTCATGTAGACTCAGCTGCCACTACTCAGAGTCTCTCATTGAGCTCTCAGGACAGTGGTAACATAATTAGGACTGAGTCTACGGCAACTTTGCCCATTGACATCTCTGAAAGAGATGACTCTGAGCAAAGGAAACCGGGGTGCCAAGAAACCACATCTGGTGGTGAGAGTGAGCATACTAGGTATGTTATCTCATCTCCCCGTGATTCTTCCTATGAAGATGAAGGAAGTATGCAACTAACACTTCAGTACTTGCTTTCTAAGGTCTCCAACCTGGAATCACAGGTGAAGATCTTAGAATCAAGGACTGCCACTCAGCAACTTGAGATTAACTCTCTCAAGGCTAAACTAGCTGAGAAACAGACGGAGAGGTCTGTTAGGCATGTACCAATCTAGGTCTCAATGACTTCTTCCTCTAGCTCATCTAGCTCTCAAGATGATGCTACCAAAAAGGGGGAGAAAGTTCAGAGACAAACACCTATGGAACCACAGACCCAACTCATTTCCACCCAACAAATCATTACACCACCTGAGTCATCTCAATCCTTTCTGGAGATTAACTCAAGGATGCTTCAAGATCTCTACAGACTTTCACAAAGTTTGTATTGAGATCATCCCTAGAACAGCCCAGCCCCGACACCACACTTGCATACTTTGGGGCTGAGGAGCTTCAAAGACTGACTGCACCTTCTACCACTGTGGAGGAAGTTGGTCAACCTAAGGTCTTCATGGAACCTGAGATTAGCTTCGAAGGGGAAATGGGGACTGATGGCCCAGCAACTAAAACAGATGGGACAGAATCTGCAGCAGTCTCATCTTCCGAAGCTCTAGCTGAGGCTTCCGAAGCTTACATGGAAGCCTCGGAAGAACAAGACAAGTCTTCCGAGGCCGAAATAGAAGCTGCGGAAGGCCTATTTCAGATGTCCGAGGAACTGACCATCACAGATGTCATTGCTGAAATTGCATCTGAGGTGAGCAGGGAGGACATTTCTGATATACCTCCAACCCAAGCACCAGCTGAACTTCTCTCTCAATCACAACCCTCCATCCAAGAACCACCACAGTCAAGCACAATCAAAGACAAAGGCAAAAGAAAGCTGACTGCGGAAGAGCTTCAGGAGGAGGAGAAAATTGAGAAGGCCAAAAAGAAAGGTCGGTTTCCTACTGAGAAGCTGTTAGCTGCTAGTTCTAAAGCAGCTGCAGCCAATCAGGAAGAAATCAACCAGAGGAGAAGAACAGCACTCATTGACCAGCTCATCAATCTAGGAGCTGCCAATGAGGAAATACTCCTGCTACCATTAGAGGAGTTGGTGACTTTGGAGAGGTCAACCAGGCTACAACAAGAAAGGGAAGCCAGGTTGGCCTTGGAGAAGGAAGAACAAGAGCAGAGGGAGGCAGCCCTGAAGCTGAGAGAGGCTAGGATCAAGTTCCTTCTCTCAAGAGGCTTCAGTCTTCCTGAACTGTCTCCACATGATGATGATATGATCCTGCTGCTCCACAATAAAGAGCAGGATCAAATGGAGAAGGAAAGGAAGAAGGCTGCTAGGGAAAGCTGAAGGTGAAGAGGAAGAGGGAGGAAGAGAAGGAGGTACTGCTGCCAAAAAGTCAACTGACAAAGCCTGGATGAAGGACTACCTCCGGGCTCATGGCTTCTCTGGTAGGCAGGTGGGACCTATGTCCGAAAGGACACTCCAGCGGATAGTCAGTGAAATAAAAGCTGACATCCGTTTGGGGAAAAGGAAGGAGATGTACAGGAGGATGAAGGGAATGGTTTCACCCCAGCCACTCAACCACAGCCACAACCCACACCAGAACCAACCCCTTTCCCATTAAACCTGAACCCACTGATGAAACCTTACCCTCAACCCACAACTCTACCCAAATCTACCACATCACCTCAACCACCCAAACTACCCATCTTAAAAGCCAAGACTCAACCCAAAACCACTAAACCTAAGCCTACCCAACAACAACCAAGATCATCCCCTCAGCCTCCTAAACATCTCTCCTTTGAAGAAATAAAGGAGTTCAAGACGAGGCTCATTAACTGCACTACCTTGAGCAGTATCTCATGTGAGGGAGAGCTTATCAACATCACCTATGTTGATAACTCTTCAAGCTCCCTCACCCTAGGCCAATTTCTTGAATTGCCTAGAGAAACCTTGGGCCAGTCTGCAAGACTTCTTGGTCTCAACTCCGATACCCTCAATGCTGAGGAGAAGAGGCTAAGAAGAAGACTGGTGACTCTACTGGATACCAGGAAAGAGGACAGGATTTCTGGTCAATATCCTGGACATAGAAATGCAATAATCCAGTGGAGGTTCGATGAACCTTCTCACAACTTTGTTGTGGAAAGGGAGAATGGTGAAACCAACAGGCTCAATGCACTTCTCTACTGCATCTCAGCAGATTTGATCTTGCTGAGCTTGCAGAGAAGCCATTCTCCAATCCCTCCAACTCTGAGACTGCTGCACACATCAGAAACCACATCAGCGGTCTCCACTTGGCTGAACGAAGTAGAAGAGCCAAGATTGAAGAAGAGTTGAAGCTGAAAAAAGTGGAAGACAAGGAAAGATCAACACCAAAGGCACAGCCTTTCTACAGATGGTGGAAGGTCCTGAATTGGAACTAATAGTTCGATGGGAATATGACTATACTTCCCATCAACTAACTCTTTTCAGAGGGCCACAACAGAGGGTACACATATCCAAGGTGACAGAGTAGAGGTTCTGTCCACCAAAGATTTGTACAAAATTCTCAGCATCACAGCAGGAAAGAATGAAGACACTGATAAACACCTGCTTTCCTTGGTGCTGAGAGCTTTGAGAAGAAGAGAGAAGTGAAGTTTTGGTAGCATCAGCCTAGGGGGAGTTTGTTGGATCATGATAAGACTGGTGCAACCAAATTCACTTCATAGTCACTTTTTGGTACTACATTAAAGGGCTTCCGAAGCCAAGCAAGAGATCTTCCGAGAAGTCTAAGGAACAACAGCTGAAGACATCTTCCGAAGGCAAAAGCTGAAGTCAACTACTGAAGACAACAGCTGAAGCCAACAGCTGAAGACTATCTTCCGAAGACAAAGTCTGATGAAAGAGCTGAAGACAAAGTCTGAAAGCTTCCGAAGACAAAGTCTGATGAAAGAGCTGAAGACAAAGTCTGAAAGCTTCCAAAGACAAAGTCTGATGAAAGAGCTGAAGACAAAGTCTGAAAGCTTCCGAAGACAAAGTCTGCTTCCGAAGACAAAGAAGACTCCAAGCCTCGGAAGAAGCAGTCTTCCGAAGTATAAGTGCCTTCGGAAGAAGTTACTCTTCCGAAGCACTTCATAATTTTTTTAATATTTTTAGAAAGGAAAAACTTTATAAATAGTATTCAAGTTTCAAGATTGTTCTAATCAAGTCACTTATAAATTTATGTCTCAATTAGGTCACTTATAATTTTTTTTTTGTCTAATCAGGTCGCTCATAATTTTTTTTGTCCCAACCAGTTCATTAAAGTTTCAGGATTGTTCTAATTAATTCACTCATAAATTGTAAAAATATTTTAAAAAATTGAAATATATAAAAAATTAACAATATTTATAATGAACCAAATTAATTTAAAAACTTGCGAGTTATTTAAAATATTTGAAAAAATATGAGGTACCTAACTAAAACACTTCTAAAACTTTAATGACCTGAATAGAATAAATAAATTATCAGTGACCTGATTGGAACAGATAAAGATATAAGTGATCTACTGGAACACTCCTAAACTTGCTTAATATTCTTTTGAAGTTTTCCTTTTTAGAAATAGTTATTAGTGAATAAGAGATAAAAGAAGTAATGATAAATGTATAAAAAATTATTTAATTAAAAAGAAAAAAAAAATTAATGTAATTATATGGATTGAATGAAAAATCCATTGTACATGCTCCTATTCAAGTCAGTTTAGGTGTTGGAGTCTGGTTGTGTTTGTTTAGTTTTATCATCTATATATACACTAGGTTATTTACCCGTGTAATACACGGGTTTAACAGTTAAAAAACGTACATACAATAATTATAAATCACTAATAACATAATGAATACTATCTATAAACCATATTACGTAATAAAGAATGAGTATAATATAATAAAACATACAAATTGTTTCACATTCAAAAACTTAATTATCTAAAATGGTGAGAAAGTTGATAAAATCAAAACCATGTGCAGATCCGACGAAGTTAAGCATTTTGTCAACATTGTGTTATTATCGAAACAACCTTTTGCTTACTATTGACATATTTGTATTTGAATAATTTTTATTTTTTGAATGCTTTCAAAATGTATATTTATAACAATGCCTTGAAACTTTGTATCCTGTATTGAAAAAATAAAAAAACAAAACATAAGTTTAATTGTGTAAAATTTGTACATATAGAAAGCGGGTTTTAGAAAAAAATACCTTAATAAGCTTTATAGAATAAAAATCATTTAGATCCTTACTTACAAAAAATCACTTGCTTACCCATTTAAAGAGGATTCTTACTGTATACTTAAAAATAACATGGTAGATATTTAGACGAGAAATTGATGGATCAAAAGGTTAGGAGGCTGTCACATCAGCAAAGTTATTTTTATTTATTAGAAGTAGGATTGCCAAGGTTAGGGTAAAAGTAGACTAGTGAGACAATGTAACCGGTATTTTGACTTATATTAATTGCAATAAAAGTAAGTTCGTGTAAGTTGTGTGTTTGTTTTGAAACATGATTGTTGGGTATTCTACCTTGGAAGAAATTGAAGATTTCAATTGTATTGAAGTTGAAGACTTGAAGCACGAAATCAACAAAAATATTAGTCTAGGGTTTAAATTGTAATTATTTGTAATGCTAGACTAGTATATATTTTAACACATATCATCCTTGTAATGGGTGACTAATTCACCATATGTTAGGGTGAATTAGGGTTTCTCACCAACAACAATATCATCATCCCTCATGGATGATGAATTCAACATCATATCATCATTCTTATGAATGATGATTTCAACAATACATCAATAACATCAAGCATTAATCATCATTGTATGTGTTCTTCATGTTTATCATCATCATTATTTATTATATTTTAGCATCTAATCATTCGATTCTTGTTATCATCAATATGAATCCTAAGATCCAAGCTCATGTTCACGCTCAAATCTTGAACACACAATTGGTATCAGAGCTGGAGTTGTGGATTCATATTGATTGTGATGAGTTTTCATGATTCGGTTGCTAAAATCATTGATGAATCAAATCAACAATGAGTGAGTATGGCTGCGAAATCAACATCAATATTTGCGGTTCATTTAACTCAACAATCATCTCAACAAACATGGATCGATCAATACGTGGCTGCCAAAAAAAATCGACAGCTTTGTAACGGCCCAAAGTGGCTGCCAAAATCGACTGCTACTTGGTGTTTCATGCGACTAAAGAGCTGCCAAATATGGAGGCTGCCGAACCAAAATGTAGCTGGGAATTAGGATTGCACTAATTAGGGTTTCTCGGCCATTCTTGGATTGCAACCGAATGAATGCAGCCGATTAGAGTTGGCTGCGAATGAAGGCTGCCAAAATCGAATGGTGGCTGCCCAATTAGGGTTTCTCAACCGAATGAAGGCTGCCAAAACCTAATTAGGGCTTCCCTAATTAGGGTTTCTTGGATAAACAAGGGTTTGCAACCTAGTGTTGCAAATAGGCTCAAGAACACAACTGGGTTTGTTTCTTGGGCTCCATTATTAAACAAAAACGTTAGTTGGAATTGGGCTCAAGTGTTGAAGACTGGGCTTGTGATCAACAAAACAAATTTGGGCCACGTATTTGGGCTCTCAACAACAAAAACAAGTGACATTGAGTTACATAATATAGTTGTACCAAAGTTTTGAAGACCACGCTTCCGCATCAACGACATATTCTCGACTTTGGATAACTATTCAACAAAAACAAGATCAAGCTTCAATTCACATTGGAAATCTACAATTTAGGGGGAGTATTGTTGGGTATTCTACCTTGGAAGAAATTGAAGATTTCAATTGTATTGAAGTTGAAGACTTGAAGCACGAAATCAACAAAAATATTAGTCTAGGGTTTAAATTGTAATTATTTGTAATGCTAGACTAGTATATATTTTTGCACATATCATCCTTGTAATGGGTGACTAATTCACCACATGTTAGGGTGAATTAGGGTTTCTCACCAACAACAATATATCATCATCCCTTATGGATGATGAATTCAACATCATATCATCATTCTTATGAATGATGATTTCAACAATACATCAATAAAATCAAGCATTAATCATCATGTATGTGTTCTTCATGTTTATCATCATCATTATTTATTATATTTTAGCATCTAATCATTCGATTCTTGTTATCATCAATATGAATCAAGTATGTTCATGACCCTCATCAACCATGGTTTTCCATATGACATGGTTGAGAGGATGAATTTAACTGAAATGAAGAATCTGCTGAAAGAATTTGAGCTTACAAGATTCATAATCCCAAACTGTGATTATGAAGCTTTCACAGTATTTCAATCAGTAGAGAAAATCAAGAAAGATCTGGGCCATTGTGACACAGCAAAACTAACCAAGTACAATATGACATGCTGGTTGCAAGGCCACAACTACAAACCGCATGAGCTCAAAGGTAGATCAACTAGTGAACTGCGGAGGATGATGGAGCATGTGATGGCAGTGGACCTAGAAACTGGTGTCAAATTCAGAACCACAGCTCCACATCCAATTCATGACCAACAAAGCAAACTGACTGTTGATTGATGGAGCAGCTCAAAATGACTTGTTCCTGCATGTTCACGTGATACAAGTTGTTGACAAACTTCATGCAAAGGCCTACAAACGAAGAAGACACAATGCTGGCTTGCTGAAGGGAACAAATTATGATGAAGTCACAGAACTCCGACTCTCTGAACAAGATGAGCTTGAAGTAGTGAAAAATGACAAAGTCTTAGAGACACTCTCTACAGAGGAGGATGTTCTGGGACTTAGCTTCGAGACTCTGAAGAAGATCAGCAAAATGGAGATCAAGTACAAATATGATGATCAAAAGGCTGCTGTATCTTACTTCTACAACAAAATCATATCAAGAGTCAAAGAGCTTGCAGTTTTAAAGGACTGATTACAAGGATCTAAGCCTAAGGGGGAGTATTGTTGGATCTAGATAGTATAGGTCTAGATCATTTTGTATAGGCTTAGAACTTTAATCAAGTCTTGTAATTAATAATTATAACTGTCAATATATCTATATATATGTGCATTTGAATCTATAGGGTAATCCATATACATGTGTGTTGCTTTGTGATTGTTGACAGGCAAAATCAATATACTTGGTAGGATTTCTGAAATTGACCAAGTGTAAGAAACATCTACGGATGAACATTATTGTTAATCCGTAGATATGTTTCTTACAAGATCATCACTCAAGTGAATGTTCCTGCGGATGATTAAGGATTTCATGAAGTGAAAATTCCTTGTGGAAGAAAAAGTTCCTACGGAAGAACAACACTTCTACGGAAGACCAAGTCATCTACGGAGGAGCAAAACTCCTGCGGAAGACAAGGCTCCTGCGGAAGAACAGAATACTTGTATGATTTCAAATATGAACAAGTCAAACAAGTCAACCAATCAATAACAAATCCCAAGAGATCTGGTATTTCCTTTGTTGGATCATGATAAGACTGGTGCAACCAAATTCACTTCATAGTCACTTTTTGGTACTACATTAAAGGGCTTCCGAAGCCAAGCAAGAGATCTTCCGAGAAGTCTAAGGAACAACAGCTGAAGACATCTTCCGAAGGCAAAAGCTGAAGTCAACTACTGAAGACAACAGCTGAAGCCAACAGCTGAAGACTATCTTCCGAAGACAAAGTCTGATGAAAGAGCTGAAGACAAAGTCTGAAAGCTTCCGAAGACAAAGTCTGATGAAGAGCTAAAGACAAAGTCTGAAAGCTTCCAAAGACAAAGTCTGATGAAAGAGCTGAAGACAAAGTCTGAAAGCTTCCGAAGACAAAGTCTGCTTCCGAAGATAAAGAAGACTCCAAGCCTCGGAAGAAGCAGTCTTCCGAAGTATAAGTGCCTTCGGAAGAAGTTACTCTTCCGAAGCACTTTATCCTTCGGAAGACATTGCTATGTCCAGCAGATAAAAGTATGGTCCCTGACAGTCCGCTGCAGACCTCTGATACAGCATGGCATCTTCCTAAAGAGCCATGTTGTTGACCATACTTTATTCTACTGTTCACCTTTTTATGATAGTACATGTTACCAACTTTAGTTGGTGACAAAAGGTAAGTCAGGGACATGTCCTGACTACCAACTCTCAGGCACAATGTCTGAAAGACCTCACCTAGAGTCTTGTAGTATAGATGTAAGGTTAGAGGTGTCCAGCTGGTATCAAAGTATATCCGGCTGTAGGTAGTATTATATATATCTTCTCCCTGTAACTCTTTATGTAAATGATTTGAGTCCAAGTGTCTTGTAATCCTTTGAGTTGAGAAGCAATATATAAAAGTACCTTGAAAATTTATCTGCTGTTAGATTTTCTTACTGCTTGTACTTGTTATATTGTGATCAACTCTTCATAGACTGCTTGCCGAGTGTTGATTCACAGTGAGTTGAGAGAAAAATCACACGATATCCGATCCTGCATCCTTAACCGACTCAAGCCGTGTATAAATATGAGTCCTAGGTTTCACATCTCGATGAACACAATCAAGCAATATTACGGCTGTCAAGAGTTACATCATCGTGCAACCCTAACCGCCGTCACATCAACAACAACATTAATTCGATTCACAGAAATCATTGTTCATAGTTGTTCATAATTATTCTTTTGTAATCATTACTTGATAATTAATGAAATACTTTTGAATAATTATTATTTTCGTATTTACTGTGTTTTTGTGTTTGTGTTCATCGATAATCATTAACACAATTAAACGTCAATTAATGACAATTCCGCGATCATTGAATTGATTTATTTTAATACTGATAATTCTTGATTTGAGATCCTAGGATTCACAATGATGTTTATCCAACCCTTATTTTTAAGTGCATGTTAAACAATCTGGTTAGGATTATGATGACAATGTTATTAGATTTTAATAATCCTAAGGGGGCGTTTGGTTCGCGAAATTTGTTGGAATTAGAATTGGAATTGGAATTTGAATTGTAATTCAAAGGAATTGCATTTGGAATTCAATATTTTCCAAATGATTTGAAATTCAAAGGAATTGAAATCTGTAACGGGAATTTAAATTCCAAATGCATTTCCAGTGCCAATACATTATAAAGGAATTGGAATTGGAATTTATCACCCGTTGCAAACCGCCACCACCTCAATGACCACAGATCATTGCCGCTACATACCATCGACCGTCGCCGCCGTCACCGTCGACAATCGACCGCGACCACCAACCGCGCCCGTTGCCGAAAACCGACCGCCGCCGCCGATCGACCGCCACCAACCGATAACGCCCGTCGTCGAGACACGGTTCAGCAACGACGGTCGGTGACAATCGACGATTAGGGGTGGCGGTGGTTGGCGTCGGTGGCGGTCGGGGGGCGGCGTGACGGCAATTGGGGTCGGCGGGGTCGGGGTCGGCGGTCGGTGACGGACGACAGCGGTCGGCGGCGGGGTCGGTGACGGACAGCGGCGGTCGGCGGACGACGATCGTGGTCAGTGATCGGGGGCGGGGCAGCGGCGTCGGCGATCGGGGGCGTCACAGTCGGTTGGCGGTGGGCGGGGTGGTAGGCGGCGGTCGGCGGTTGGGGGCGACGGGGGTTAGGGTTGGCGGGGGGCGTCGGCGGTCGGGTCATCGGTCGGCGGTGAGCGGGGGGGTAGATGGCGGTTAGTGGTGGAGGCAAGAGTCGGTGGAATTTGAAATCCTTGAATATTTGAAAGGATTTTGAAATCCTTTATTTGAAGGAATTTGAGGGAATTAATTCCAATTCCAATTCCTTTTTCAATCAAACACGTGAAGAATGGAATTCAAATTCCAATTCCAACGAATTCCTACCAACCAAACACAATGACCAATGTAATTTAGATTCCAATTCCATTAAATTCCAATGAATTCCATTGAATTCCATTGAATTCCTGCATACCAAACGTCCCCTAACTTTTATTTATTGGCTAGGATCAATCTCAACTTAAAAAATGTTTAAAGATACTCCAAACTTTGAACTTATTTTTCTCCAATTAGCCCTTACTAACTAAGAGTTAACACCGTTAGTTTTTGATGACGTCCGCTATTCATATGACAAAAACACCAAGTAGAAAGTTTATATCAACCATTAGGTTTGTCAATCTAAAACTTACGAATCCTGAAACCCATCAATTTTCACATCATGATTTGAACAGCTTGGCTCGTTGGAGATAGATTTCAGGTGATGATACAGGCTAGACACCAAAAAAGGGCCTGATAGAAGTTGGGCAGTGACGGAGTTGAACAATGACTCAAAGTTTGCCCCATTTCATTAAAAAACTAATGGTGGTTAACTCTCAGTTATTAAAGTATCGTTTAAGGAAAATAAGTTTAAAAATTATAGGTGTCTGTAAATATTTTCTGAGTTGTGATTAATCCCGACAAATAATAAAAATTGAGATTATTAGAATTCAATAATCCCCAAAATTTTAACTTGTATATTTTTCTTATGCATGTACTAAATAAGATTTAAAAAAAACTTTATATTGTCTAAAACTACATCTTTTGTAGTTTTGTTAGAAGTCATAAGATATTAATCATACTCTAGGTAATTTTCAACCTATTTGTTTTCATTTAAAGTGACAAGATCGTGTATCTGAATGTGAGATGCCATAAGTATTTAATTTGTTCCATTAACCATTTATTCTCATAAACAAAATAAGTATGTATCGTGTGTCAACTATATAATCTTCGAACAAGAAATTATTAAATGATCAAAGTACTTTTTAGGTTGTTTAAAAATTTCAGAGTATCATGTTCAATGTTACATATCTAAAAATCCTTGTATTTTGATTTTTTAGTTGAAATTATATATATATTAAAGATATAACGTTTAGCTACAGTACTACAGTAGCTCGGCGCTCTCCCTCTCGCTCTGCTCTCCCTCTCGCTCTGCTCTCTCTCTCGCCCAACGGGCGACCACCGCACCATCGCCCCCCCACCGGCGACATAGCTCGGCGCTCTCCCTCTCGCTCTGCTCTCCCTCTCGCCCAACGGGCGACCACCGCACCATCGCCCCCCACCGGCGACATAGCTCGGCGCTCTCCCTCTCGCTCTGCTCTCTCTCTCGCCCAACGGGCGACCACCGCACCGTCGCCCCCCCACCGGCGACCTTCGCACCGGCGACCGTCGCCACAACGGGTAAGCGACCCTCACACCGGCGTTTGTTGTTGCACGAGGTTGGTTCGTCTTCTTCCTTGGTTTTGGTCTTCAAACCCTGGATCTGTATTCTTCTTTGGTTTTCGTCTCTGGATCTTGTTTTGGTTTTGGTGTTTCACGAAGTTGGATTGGTGTGATCGTGGCTGTTATCTCGTGAGTTCCGATTGGTGTTCCGATACCACCACCGCCACCACCCTCCCTCCACCTGAAATTTGAGTTCAATTTGATTGTCATGGAAATTGGGAATTTTGTTTGTTTGGTTCGAATTGCGTACTGGTTTTGCTTCATTGTTAAGTTCAACTAAAGAAATTGAAGTTAGGTGGACCATGAAAATGCTTGTTATTATTATTATTATTATTACTGTACTTTAAAACACAAATAGAGGACAGTATTGCGTGACAGCTGCCTATTAGTTTTTTTTTTAATAGAAAAGTTAAAAGACAATAGATTATTATTTTAATAAATTATTAATTAAAATGGTGATAAGTATATCATGTTATAACTTAATATGTTTGGGTTCAAGTCTAAGTAGCAACTTTTTTTTCTTTTTTTCTTTTGGTTTTGTATTTTTTTTCGACTCAAACACATGTTTTGTAAACATGAATTGGGTTTGCTAAAGTTTAGTTATGTAACTTTTTTTTCTATTTTTATTTTGTGATTTGTTTTGTTTTTCTTATATTTCTTTTGGGCTCGATAAAATTATTTTATCACTTTTACGAATTACGATGAAGTAGCCGTTAAGGTTATCGACGGAGTGAGAGTCGTGGCGGCAGGTTTGTTTTACCTTTCTACATGATTTAGGATTTTACATTGGAATGGTAACCGTTACATTTTTTTGACATTTGCGTTTTGATATTTGGGATCATGACGAAAGACCCCGCACAACGGGCGGGGCAAAAAATCTAGTTACAAATATGAAGATAACGACGTGTCATTTCTCTTGTAACTGAAATAAATGAAATCACCAACTAGGATACAAGTTTTTATAAATGCTGGTATATATTTATAGCATAAACAGATTTTGCATCTTAAATGGGCCAGAATAATAAATGAAGACAAGCCCATTGTCTTGATACTTAATACGGCCCAAACGTGTATTATTACACGGATTGAATAAATAAAATATTAATAATAAATTTAATAATTATAAAATAATATTTTAAGATATGATATGACTGAAATTACGTATAAAAAATAACTATAAATAATAAAACAGTGATATCAACTTTTTAAAATTTTTTAGAAAAATAAACATTTTATTCTAAAATAAACCGTATAAAAATGTTATTTTGAAAAAAGTTTCTTATTACAACTCCCAAATTTGATCATTTTTTGTTTTAAAAAATTGACTTTTTAAAAATTTCAATTTATTTAGAAATAACCTTAATATATAAATTTTTTTCTTAATTTATTATATATTAAAATAATTTTATTAGTAATTAAGGGAATTATTTAATAGGAGAGAGAGACGGAGAAAAATTGGTGAGAATGATTATGATGCTGACACACGGCATCATCATTTACCCTTTTATTAGAGTAGTAAGATAGAGTAGTAAGATAAGATAAGATTGCATGACATGTGTAACATAGTAGTTGACATGTCACCCAACAGCCAATTAACGTAGAGAAGATGTGTACCAGTTACAACTTACAATGATCTACAATATGTGCGTAAGAGCATCCACAGCGAGTCGTTTTATCATTCGTGGTCGATGTGGCGGTAAATGACAACTAGTATTTAGGAGAGGAGTAGAAAGAAGGGAGTGTCAGTGTGAAATAAAAAACGTCAAGATAATGTGAGAGATTGGGGGGGGGGGGGGGGTTGTCGATGGATAATGGGGAAGAACAGTATGGGTAGGGGCGAGCAGTGTCAACGTGCAGGAGAGAGGAATATAGTTCATGAGGTTACTTTTATTATATTTTGATATAAATTTTTCATAAACCAATTAATATTTTACGTTACCTGTTGTGTTTGGTACAACTTTGATTATGATAAAGGGTAAAATGATAATAAAAAAAACAATATTTGAGTTTATATAAAACCTTATATACTAATAATTATAGTTAAAAAAATACATTAACTGAAAACTTTAATTAGCACCAAAATGTAAAACCAGTAATCTTAAGTGTAGAAAAAACAACCCCATTGAAATTTGGCTTAAATTTTTTGAGTAGATACCGATCGCACCCACATGTTTTGTTGACCTACATTTAAGCCCCTTTAGTTCTATTAATAGATTACAAAGTTCATATATGAAATGAAAATAGGTGTCAATTCATTTACCCCTAATGGAGGGGATGATTAGAGGAGATGTAGTCGATTTATTTTTCTTAAAAATAATATTAACGTCAGATTAGCTTTATTTTATTTTTCAGCTTTCGTATTTTGAAGGGCGTCGTCCTATTTTTCTTATGCCCTTTCTCACATTTTGCCAAATTAATTTATTTTTAAAATTGGTATTTGTGTTTCATATTTGCTAATTAAATTAAATAATAAAGAGAAAAATTAAAATACCTTGTAAGATTGAAAGAAAAGACAATAATTTTAATTAAAAAAAACCACAGGTCTAATTGGTTCAATTAATACAAATGTCCCAAATGTTCGTCTTTAAGTTTGTTAGACGTGATTTTCCCTTTGAGACACTCCGTGACCTCTTATAATAATTTAAAAAATATTAGACTTGTCTTGAGAGTTGAGATGTTACATATTTAGTAACAACTATATCTAAAATTTTAAAATTAGATAAAACAAATGGGGGTCTTGGCATTGGCTCGTTACAAGCTGCGAATATGGCGTTGCTCATCAAATGGCTATGGCGTTTTAAACAACACAAGGATGCGCTTTGGGCAAGGGTAATACGGGCAATTCATTCCTCGAATAAATCTGTCAAAGCTTTTCCTTGCAACAAATCTATCAACGGGCCATGGAAAAACATTATCAAGGTAATCGAGGATGCTAAATGTTTGGATATAAATGTCATGTTATCTTTAAAATGCAGGGTGGGAGATGGCAAAAACGTCTTATTCTGGTTGGACAACTGGACGGGTTTTGGAGCACTTAAAGATATTTTTCCCGACTTATTTTCTGCGGAGCAAGACAAGAAGGCGCTTGTGTGTTCTAGATTATCACACAATGGCTCAGACACCGTTTTCACATGGCAATGGAAGCATGATTCAACTACTGATCTTCAGTTTTTAGCCCAAAAATCAGCATGTGAAAATATCACTAGGCCTACTACCATATCGACGATCCCAGACTTTTGGGGATGGAACGAAGGATCAATTCAGGAATTCATTGTCAAAAGAGTTCGAAAGTTTGTAGAATCAAAGTTGCTACCTCACCAACACCCATTCAAGATACCGTGGTTGCACTAGGTTCCTTTAAAAGTAAACTCCTTTGCTTGGAGAGCCGGTATGAACAAGATCGCATCAAAAATGGAACTGGCCAGTCGGGGCATACAGATTGACACTACTTGCTCGATATGTAACAATTTCTCAAAATCGGTGGATCATTTGCTGGTTAGATGTTCGGTGGCAAGCACTACATGGGATTTGATTCTTGGTTGGGTAAAAGCTCCAAAGGAACTCATATTCTCGGTGTCGGATGTCCTTCACATGCAAGAAAGTTGGCCTCTTGCCTCAAAAGAAAAGGATCTTCTCCATGCAATCTTTCTTACAACATTATGGTGCATTTGGAAGTCTAGAAATCGAGTTATCTTTGATGGCAAACTCGTCAATCCACTTTCTATTCTTGACGAGGTCAAACTATTGTCTTTCATGTGGATAAAAAATCGTGGGAAAATGTCTAGTGTAGATTGGAATTCATGGTGTAAATTTTCTTTTTAATCCTTGTCTTGTAACTTCCTTCTAGCTTCTTGCTAGTTTTAATTGATTGGCTGTTCAAAAAAAAAAGATAAAACAAAAGTTTTATGTTGTGCCAATATGCAATATAACACAGTTTAACATGTAGTTAAAAAACGTACGTGCTCAATAAAACTTACTAGTATAAAATATAATAACCAGTATATGTAAGTCAAAACATATTTATACTTCTTCACAATACATACCTTATTTAAATAAACTAGTTGAATTCGTCCCGCGCGTTGCGCGTGGGGTAGACGGTGCAAACCATGGTTCAGATAAATCATCATAGCCGTATGTGTGTTGCAAACAAAACAGTGGGCTCATAACCAAAGTCTACTGACGACTGCACACCACAATCGGTTGCCATGCCTTGGTAACCGACATTTTTTTTGGAACACAATCATAGCCCGACATAAGAGGAAACAACGAACATACTGTGATAATAGTAATTTAATACTAACGGGGCTCGGAACCGCTGTTCGATCGTGGTTGCATACCATGAAAGGTTGCCAAGCCATGGCAACGAACATATGTTGCCCATAGAAAGTGCAGCATCATAATAAAACAATGAAGATAGTGGCGACAAAAAAACATGACAGAAGGCCAAGTACATGAACAACAGTGTCAACCGACATAGATTACCGCGAAATCCGTGTAACGACGGCCACCCGGTAGGGGCATACCAAAAAGAATTAAAACTTATACTCCAGGGTGTGAATTGCATTTGAAAGCTTAAAACCACCAGAAGGCAACCTCAATTTATTTTGATACCATCAAACTAACTAACCCAATATAATCGTTAAATCATGCCAAGGAGCACAAACCAAAGTCAATAAACACAAATCCACACACAGATAAACACAATCGAAGCTCACACATTTCCACACAACTAACATCAAAGAAGACAAGAATCAAACAAAATATTACATCACCGCAACAGCAAAACAGTGTCACTAAACGTAGAGCATAGTTGGAGGCACCCAACAAACCAGCCTAAAAACGGGAGATAGGTGGAGGCGGCCGAAAGCGGTACCGAAGTAGCAGAAGACAAAAGACAATGTGGAAGAACCATTTAAAAGGAGAAGGGTTTTACCTCCCTGTCTAGTGAAAGACGCGCGTCTTAGATACAGTAAACTGAGGCTCAGACAAACGCACATGTTTATAATGTTACGTTTAGATCATCATAGCCACAACACGTGATGGTTAAAAGGTGGCTCAGTACCAACGTCGGGTTACGGCTGCACACCAAAGACGGTTGCCAAGCCAGGGCAACCAACGACAGTTATGTGGTATCATCACAGCCGGTGAACAGCCAGAACGAATGGTCTCAGATGGGAAAACCCTCATCATCATCAATAACAAAGTGAACAACCCAACGATAATGTCTCAGATGAGATAGTACTCATCATCACGGACATAACAGATTACCCAACCACATAGCATGTCGCCGCCGACAGATGAAGTTGTTAATGGCTACTCCGGGCAGCGACATTCATGATTTCAAAGAGTCTATCGCTGTAGAACTACATCCGAAACAGTGGAATAAATTCAATCTTATCAGAACCAGATCACATCCTACCATGATGAGCTGTATCGCCAACATATGAAACTCCTTCACGGTGAAGTGAAAGGCCACCGGCAGCAATGGCGACACATAATCACCAACCAAAGCCGGCAAAAGCCATAAAAAACTCAGATTTAAGCATAGAGCTGCACATGCAGCAGAAAGTAACAGCAAAAAAATCAGTGTTGCACAAAGCATACGAAAGAGGTAAAGTCCAACATCCGAAGGATCTCAGATGAATACGCGTTCATCATCATCAACTTCAGCAACTAACAATAACAATGTCTTAGCAGATGAAATCTTTACAACAACGGTTTAATTAGTTTATCATTTAACAGAATGTCATAAAACGCTTGTAAACCGACGTCTCAAAAGTAATGAAGCAAAGACCAAAACATCATCAACAGCCGCAATCCAAACACCAACTCAAACCAGATCTGAAAACCCCCAATATCTCACGAAAAAAGACCAAAACATCTTCAATAACCATAATCCAAACACCAACTCGAACAACACCCAAATTCCCCAATATCACACAGAAAAGTCCGAAACATCATCCGCAATAACAATCCAAACACCAAGTCAAACCGGATTCAAAAACCCTAATATCTCACGAAAATAGAAGTATATCAAACCTGAGACCCGAGTAACCCGAAAAAAAGTGAGGTGCCAGACATGCGACCATTGAGGACGTCACCGGTAAGAAGGGAAACAGAGATTTAAGTCACAAATCGAGCCTCCAAACAACCGGCGAAAGCGCCAATCGAGGGTCGAAACAGAGGCCTGCCGGCTGTTCAACTCCACCCTCTCATTGCAACACCCAATAAACGCCGGTCTCATCCACCACCTTCACCGCCATGCTCGGACAGTCGGTATAACCGATGTGACAACCCGAAAAAATTTCGTAATATATATATATATATGTATATATATATATTTGATATTATAATAATAATAATAATATTATTATCACTATTATTAATAACAACAATAATAATAATAATAACAATAATAATAATAAAAATATTTTCATTAATAATAATTTATAAAAATTTGGGTTTAATAAGTCCAGGGGTGATTTTGTAAAGTTTGAAACTTGAAATTAAAACTTTAAACATAAAATGATAACAATCAAAACCGCAGGGACCATTTCTGTAAATTCTGAAACTCAACCCCCGATCCCTCGGTTTTCCGGCAACATCTCCGGCCGGCCTCCGGCGGACCTCCGGCGAACCCCAAACAGCTTCAAAACTCGATTATAAA
This sequence comes from Flaveria linearis, assembly GCA_024085815.1. Lineage (NCBI taxonomy): Eukaryota > Viridiplantae > Streptophyta > Magnoliopsida > Asterales > Asteraceae > Flaveria > Flaveria linearis. The sequence continues at coordinate 8,998,621 of CM044003.1, forward strand.
ATATGAAACCGGTCCCAAATTATTCGTAGACAAAAATCGAACACAATACCCCACAATAATTTGAAAACAAACTGAGTGCGATCGATCTAAACCCACATGCAACTTTCGGCCACTTTAACAGCTCCTAAATCGCACTACCACTCTATTTTATTCAAATTAATCGAACAAGAATGGCTATATAATCATTCCTAAACTAATGATACATTCAAACGCATCTAAAACACTTGAAAACAATCAATCCGATCCCCTCCATTGTCGCGGACCTGCAACTGGTCGAACACCCTCTGTAGAGCTTCGAAACAGGTAACTAAACACACCGTTTTGCTCGTTTTTACAAGGGGAACAATAGTCCCATGAAATCAGACGCAATCGAAATCGATTTGGGGATCAATTTGATGCGGATCGAACCTAGGGTTCTTGGTGGATTTGGGATGATTGCGGGTTGTGTTTAAAACCAATTGAAACCGATTCCTTGTGCGGTTGGATGCCTTGGTTTACTATGTGTAGGAGTGTGGACAAGAGGTCACGGGTTCGAACCCGGCCCCCAACATTTATTTTTTTTAAAGCCTTTTTGACATTTTAAAAATACAGAAAAATTATTAAATAATTTTTATAAACTTTATTAATTTTATAAGTTATTTTATAAATAATGATTTAAATCATCAAATTATTTATGGACATTATATTATTAATTATGGATTAATTATGATTAGATAAATACAAATTAGATTTTATAAATTTAAATATTTATAAAATCATACAAAATTAAATATAAACTTACATAGTTAAATAATGTTTACAACTTATTTAGAATATAATGATATGTTAAAATCATTATTAAACTAATCAAATTTTATGAAATATAAATCTTTAATTATTAAAGAATTAACAAAGATAATTAAATGATTTAGTTATATGTTTATAACAAATCACAGAAAACCAAACCCTAGATCAATTGAACGCTAGGTTCAAGATCTAACTTATTTAGGTTAATGATTTGTATTTGTTTGCTTATGTGAATTATAATTCCTTAAGAGGAATTTACTAGCTTGTCAACACTACACAAGGACTGAGGTGAGTTCATAACTATTCCCCTTTTTAATCATTTAAATATTTTGGGGCTGGAATACATGTTGTAATTGAAATTTCAAATCATTTTGTGAGTTCATACTTAACTATTCCCCTTTTTAATCATTTAAATGTTTTGGGGCTGGAATACATGTTGTAATTACAAACTATTTTGTGTATTATGTTAAATAATAATTAAATCACATTTATGATTACATATGGTTCCTATGAAAATCCTTCTCTGTAAACTGGACTATTAACAAGGCAGGGATCTTTTGGATAGTACTATCGGGGAGTGACTGACCCCCACAAAGGTTTGGACATGTGGTCCTTATCAGATGCGTAAAGATCTCGCTGTCATTCGGGGTGACTATTCTGGTGTTGAGAAGGCAGATGTGCGCTATATAAAGTTTTGCCATAATAGTTCCACTTACAACCCATATGAGGATAAATGTAAAGAGAGGATTCGCGCCCTCTGATTTGAATTATTATAAATAACATAATATATACACGAAAAGGATAATAAACTATGATACATGGGCAAATCCTATGTGAAGGATTTGTTGGGCTTGTACATAGAAATAATAAACTATGATACATGGACAAATCCTATGTGAAGGATTTGTTGGGCACATAGGATTTGTTGGGCTTGTGCATAGTGGGTATGTGGGATAGCGGGTTCACCTTATTAAAAAAGGTTCCGACAGGCTATTCATATACCGGTGAGTAATTTAAACTCACACTTTTACAATAAATCCTACTTGATGATAATTGATGATTTATCAAATATGTTTTACTCACCTATGAACTCACCAACCCTGTGTTGACACTTGATTTACATGTATTCTTAGGTATCTACTAGGAGCTTATAGACATGCACGTAGGATCATATAAGAGCTCAAGATACATATTGTTTATTATCTGAGATATGATTAGACGTATTGTTAAGAAACGATCTATATATTTATTTCCGTTGCGTATAATATCTAATGCTCTGAATAATAATGGATTGATTATCTAAAACTTATCATATAGAAAACTGCATCTCATGTGTAACTACTGTGTTCGATCCTGTTTGCTCACCCCTCCGTGATAGATTCCAGACCCGGAATTTGAGGGTGTGACAGATTAGTATCAGAGCCAATGGTTATAATGAGTTAGGAATTGCATCTAGCCTATAGCCACACACAATAGTTACACAAAGTAAATTGCCTTAGTTAGAGATTGACTAAGATTAAGTAGTTATATGCCTTATGTGATTCCTCTTATACCTTGATTCCTATCAATACACACACGAATCTTAAATCATATTCTAAGGCATTGTGTGCCTAATTCAAGTGATTTCAAACTCCAAAACTTGATTGTTATTCATGGTTTTCAAATTCGTCAAAGTCTGTGTCTTACAACTTGAAACATGTAATGCTGGAAGAGCGTGATGCCTGTATCTCGAGGTGTTCTGTCTAGGCAAGGTATTCGTATAAATCCAAATCAATCGATGGACCTGTTTACCTCACCTGGGAACTCTCGGGATGAGTATCTACTTATAGGTACGCATGTCTTCAACAAAGTTGTGATTGACCCAATACTTTGATTAGTCAACGTACTCGCTTTGATTTACGAATCAAACGATTACACCTGGAACATCTTATTCCTAATGCTAAATTCTCGATTGTCGTTTTCATGGTGTATAGCTCATATTACCCAATTTCCATGAAAATTCTTAATGATCTTTCAGAATGGCTTCTCGTCAAATCCGTTCAAGGTCTAGAAACCCTGGCCGTAAGATTGCTGCTATTGTAGCACGTGAAATTACTGTGGTTAATATACAAGTCTTTAAGGCATATGAATCAAATTACCTTGACGTGTTCCATTTGGTAATCTAAGCTACGCTTGTCCTAACCTAAAGAGAGACTTGTTTCCCTAGTACTTGCCCTGATATGGTTATACCTGAAATCCTGAAAGTATGAAGGATAGGCAGCTATCATTAGACATATTGTACTTATGTGCTTGTAGTTTACCTGCTGTTACTTAAGTCCTGTTCTACTGAGAGCCTTCATGGTATTTCCAATCATGATATTAATTTTATCTTTTAAGAGACATTCCTCCACTTAGCATTTCAGTAACTGAGGGACTGATTGAATGCTTAGAATGAAAGTGGACTACAGGAAATATAGAAGGGTGATGATACTCTCTATATATCATTACGTTATTCTTTGGGATGATGCTAAGGAAAATTAGGATGTCGTGTAACCGGTTTAAGCACATTCTTAGTATACCAGTGATGTTTATAAATAGGGTTACTATTACCTAAGGAATGAAATGCAAAAGTTAGAATTGTAATTCTAAAATCATGCAATAGTAGGGTTAAGTCGTGCTATTCATACTAACAAACTCCATGAATTGATAAAACTGACATACCTTATGACATTAGACCAAATAGAATTAAGAGACACTAGGAAAAAAAAATCTAGTGAGTAGTAGAATAAGCCTCTCTGATGGTTTAGATGATTTGCTTTAATGCCAATGTTGTGAACCTAGCTATGTTGGTTGATACGATTAAGCTAACATGTGTTAAACGGGGACGTTAAGAAGGATGGAGTTCCGACCATTACCATAATTGTGCCCTAGGTTGATTAGGACCCCAAGACGAGTTAGAAACAATCAGAATTATGAAATGGCTATAACTAGAAAGTAAGAATAGTTAAATTATAGAAATAAAGGTCATATAAATCAAGGTGATACATCACGCGGTCATACATTTATGACTAAAGCAAGCCATATTCGACAGGACCATACTCCGGAAGGTTCCGGGCACGTTTAGAGGCATCAAAGGCTGCTCGGAAGAACCCGGAACAGCCCCTAACTTTCTGGACTACTGAAGGGACGTCGGAAGGTGCTAGACCAACCTTCAAAGGGTCTAGAAATGGCTAGAAAGGGCTGCACAATTCTGCCCAAAACGTGCAGCCCCATAAACACCAAAATCAGCTTCGGAAGATTCTAGAACGGGCTACAATATTCTGATTTTTATGAGTTATGAAGAAACTCTAGATGCAACCATGAAGCTTCCAAGATCATGCTTGAAGACCTTGGTGTTTACTAGAGATTACTAGAAGTTATCATATCTAAGATATTATGTAAGATCATTCTAGACTTAGAATGATCTAGGTACTTAGAAGAACTAGTATAAATAGGTAATGAGGCTTCATTTGGAGATCACCCAACATCTTTGTAAACTCAAAGCCTTGTAATCTTGTTTCCTTGTAATATACAAGTACTTTCCTGGTAACTCTTGTTTACCAATCTTCTAGCAAAACCTTGCTAAACTTACAAGTCTTCCGCTGCACTATAAACCAAACCACACCATACCGGCTTACTTAGATCATTATCTAAGCGCCACACGAGAGTCAAGAAATAACTCCGTGACAGTTGGTATCAGAGCAGAAACGATTCGTTGGGATGGCTGAATCAAAACCAGTTGGCACCAACACCGCTACCGGCGAAGACACTCGCAAGGGAGGCAAAATGACGTCCAAGGAGATTATGGCTAGCTTGGACAAAAGAGTCGAAGATGCTGAAACATCCATGGTTGAGTATAAAAACCATGTCAATGCCTTGAAAGCAGAATTCGACACCTACAGAGAACATGTCGATGAGTCGCTACAACAATTGGAGCCCCTTCCTGGCAAACTCACCGAACTACAAGAAAATTTTAGAGTCGCACTTGCAGTCATACGTAACGAGATAAAAGAAGTACTTACAAAGGAGCTGGGTCAACTAAAAAGCAACATCGAGAAAGAACTTGCTGGATGCCATGAAAGCTTCAAGGAATTGCAAACCGAAGTTAGTATCTTAAAGAAGGCACTAGCAAATAACGGAGATAGCACGAGCATCACTTCCACAAAGGTAAAAATCCCAAAACCTTCACCTTTCATTGGCAAACGAGAGGCGCGGGCTGTGGACGACTTCCTTTGGGAAATCGAACAATATTTTGATGGCATTGACGTCACTGATGATGCCAAGAAGATCAAGATGGCGTCCCTCTACTTAAAAGACACGGCTGCACTATGGTGGAGACGTATGCACATGGAAATCGACAAAGGTACGCTCATAATCTCGACTTGGGCTGATTTCGTAAAAGAAATCAAAAAGCAATTCTATCCGGAGAATGCCCCATACGAAGCGAAGATTCGACTTCGTAATCTCAAACAAAAGGGCACAATCAAAGACTATGTCAAAGATTTTTCAACTCTTGTGCTCGAAATTCCGGATCTATCGCCCCAAGATGCGCTCGTGTACTTCATAGATGGCTTACAATTCTGGGCAAAAACCGAGCTAGAGCGTCAGAATGTCCAAGACCTGTCGACAGCCATCTCTGTTGCTGAAAGTCTACATGATCGTAACGAAACACGATCACCTAAGTCTTCGAATGAGGACATCAACAACACAAAAGGTGGGGGAGCCAGACCCATCAACAATAACAATCAATTCCGAAAAGAAGACACTCGGAAACCTTTACAAATAGCTAACGAACCATACAAAGGTTGCGTTATATGCGACGGGCCGCATAACCCACGTTATTGCCCAAAGAAAAACAGCCTAAATGCAATGACAAAGACAAATGAGGAATCAACCGAAACCGAGGAGGTTCACCTGGGAGCAATGCAGTTACAAGTACTCAACGCTTTAACTGCAATCGAAGGAAGACCCTCGAAATGGTGAAAAATGAGAACAAAGAAACAAGTCCAGAAACAACTATGGACAACACTACGAACTCGGAAGCAAAAGGCCTTCGATTCGTAACCATCGAAGTCAAGGGACAACAAGCAAAGGCGCTAGTCGACACTGGGGCAAGCCATAACTTCATCTCACCTGAGGAGGCTAGAAGACTCGGTATGCCTATTACATCCCAAGAAGGTTTTATCAAGCCCGCCATTGGAGACCCGTAGACGATCGAAGGATACTCATGGAATGTAAAGACAAAAATCGGGACATGGACAGGCAAGTTAAACTTCTCTGTTGTGCCTCTTGACAACTTCCCTATTGTGCTTGGAATGGACTTTTTCCGCAAAGCCAAAGCCGTTCCAGCAACCTTCATAAACACATTATACCTCATCAAGGAAAACAAAGTGCATACGGCGCCACTAGAAACAAGGCATCTGGGAAAGACGATATCCGCAATGCAACTCATGAGGAGCCGTAAACCATTCAAGAATCGCAACGAGGGTGTTGCGAATTTAGGTGGGGGAGAATGTCACGACCCGCCAAAATTTCAGGTCGTTACACCATACTCCGGAAGGTTCCGGGCACGTTTAGAGGCATCAAAGGCTGCTCGGAAGAACCCGGAACAGCCCCTAACTTTCTGGACTACTGAAGGGACGTCGGAAGGTGCTAGACCAACCTTCAAAGGGTCTAGAAATGGCTGGAAAGGGCTGCACAATTCTGCCCAAAACGTGCAGCCCCATAAACACCAAAATCAGCTTCGGAAGATTCTAGAACGGGCTACAATATTCTGATTTTTATGAGTTATGAAGAAACTCTAGATGCAACCATGAAGCTTCCAAGATCATGCTTGAAGACCTTGGTGTTTACTAGAGATTACTAGAAGTTATCATATCTAAGATATTATGTAAGATCATTCTAGACTTAGAATGATCTAGGTACTTAGAAGAACTAGTATAAATAGGTAATGAGGCTTCATTTGGAGATCACCCAACATCTTTGTAAACTCAAAGCCTTGTAATCTTGTTTCCTTGTAATATACAAGTACTTTCCTGGTAACTCTTGTTTACCAATCTTCTAGCAAAACCTTGCTAAACTTACAAGTCTTCCGCTGCACTATAAACCAAACCACACCATACCGGCTTACTTAGATCATTATCTAAGAGCCACACGAGAGTCAAGAAATAACTCCGTGACACCTAGGTTGATTAGGACCCCAAGACGAGTTAGAAACAATCAGAATTATGAAATGGCTATAACTAGAAAGTAAGAATAGTTAAATTATGGAAATAAAGGTCATATAAATCAAGGTGATACATCACGCGGTCATACATTTATGACAAAAGCAAGCCATATTCGACAGGACCAAATGTTGTTACATGCATGTACTTTATCATCGGTAGATACACATCTATTTGATACCGGGGCTGATAATAGCTTTGATTCTTCTGGAATTATTCTAGCATTAACCCTAGTTGTTTAGAAATTATCTCTAGACACGGAGTGCCAGTGTCTATCATCTCTGATCGTGATGCACGATTTACATCTGTCTTTTGGGGTAAACTTCAGAAAGCTCTAGGCACTTGCCTAGATATGAGCACAGCCTATCCTATCACCCTAAGACTGATGGTCAAAGTGAAAGAGCCATACAGACTCTTGAGGATATGCTTAGGGTTTGTGTTATTGATTTTGGAAAGTACTGGGAAGGTCATCTACCTTCGGTAAAGTTCTCATATAATAATAGCTATCATTCGAGCATCAAGGCGGCACCATTCGAGGCCTTATATGGACGTAAATGTAGATCACCGCTTTGCTGGACAGAAGTTGGAAATAGTCAACTTACTGGCCCAGAATTGATCTTTGAAACTCATGAGAAAATTGTCCAGATAAGTGAACGCATGGCTGCTGCCAGGGATCGCCAGAAAAGCTACGCTGATAAACACCGCAAGCCACTTGAATTTCAGGAAGGAGATAAAGTTTCGCTAAAGGTATCTCCCTGGAAGGGAGTTATACGCTATGGGAAATGAGGGAAATTGAACCCTCGCTACGTGGGGCCTTTTGAAATTGTTAGAAGGATCGGCCCAGTAGCCTATGAATTAAATCTACCTGCTGAACTTGGTGGTGTGCACAATGTTTTCACGTAACTAATCTAAGGAAGTGTTTATCCGATGAATCACTTGTTGTGTCTCTAAAAGAGGACTCTGAAAATTATGTTGTGTCCAAGTGTCTTATCTTCACAAGTGACAAGACCTAATCTTCGTGATCCTATGGATCTCCTATTTAACTTTTCTTGCAACTAAAATGCTTCTTAGCTTAGAGGTCATGATGACAATTGGTGCATTATAGACCATTGTCGTGAACTCATTCCAAGATCTTCGAATAGCGTATTATTCTTAGACCGATGGTTGGTCAAAGAAGAAATGCATATTCGCAAGATATGCGTTAAGATCGTTTCATATGGTGACGTTTGGGATTCTTAAATTCCAACGGATAACCTTTCTTATCATTGTTGGTCTTATCCTAATTTGCAGACATTAGCTTACCACGAGATTATATTCTGGGAATTATGGATCGATAAGTTAAACAACTTAAGCATAGAAAGATTCCGATTGTCAGAGTTCGGTGGAACTCCCGGCGTGGTCCTGAGTTCACTTAGGAACGAGAGGACGAAATGATGCGCAAGTATCTTAACCTGTTCAAGAATGTTGCCAGAACATCTTAATTTTCGGGACGAAAATTCCTCTAACAGGGGATGATGTGACAACCCGGAAAAAATTCGTAATATATATATATATGTATATATATATTTGATATTATAATAATATAATGATATTATTATCACTATTATTAATAACAACAATAATAATAATGATATTATTATCACTATTATTAATAACAACAATAATAATAATAATAACAATAATAATAATAAAAATATTTTCATTAATAATAATTTATAAAAATTTGGGTTTAATAAGTCCAGGGGTGATTTTGTAAAGTTTGAAACTTGAAATTAAAACTTTAAACATAAAATGATAATAATCAAAACCGCAGGGACCATTTCTGTAAATTCTGAAACATAACCCCCGATCCCTCGGTTTTCCGGCAACATCTCCGGCCGGCCTCCGGCGGACCTCCGGCGAACAGCTTCAAAACTCGATTATAAAATATGAAACCGGTCCCAAATGATTCGTAGACAAAAATCGAACACAATACCCCACAATAATTTGAAAACAAACTGAGTGCGATCGATCTAAACCTGTTAGGTCTAGATTGTCTAGGACTAGATCAATTTTGTATAGGCTTAGTACTTGAAAATCAAGTCTTGTAATTAACCTTTGTAACAGTCAAAAATATATATATATGTGATTTGAATCTATAGGTTAACCCCATATATGTATGTGTGTTGATTTGTGCTTTGACAGGAGAAACAATATTCTTGGGATGGATTTGATAAAACTGACTAAGTGTAGGAAACATCTACGGATGAACAATTTTGTTAATCCGTAGATATGTTTCATACAAGACCAAATGACCAAGTGTAAGTTCCTACGGATGATCAAGTTCCATGAAGTGAAGACTCCTACGGAAGGAGGAATATCTACGGAAAAGCAAATCTCCTACGGAAGAACAGAAGATCTGCGGAAGGCAAGACTCCTGCGGAAGACCATTATACTTGTGTGATTATCAATTCCAAGAAGTCAAACAAGTCAACAAGATCAACAACAAATCCCGAGAGATCCGGTGTTTCCTTAACCGACTCAAATGATCTATAAATATGAGTCCTAGGTTTCACATCTCGAAGAACACAATCAATCATTCTTACGGCTGTCAAGTTACACCATTGTGCAACCCTAATCGCCGTCGCATCAACATCAACATTATTTGATACACTGTATTCGATTGTTTATAGTATTCATTATTATTCTTTTGTAATCATTACGTTATAGTTAATGAAATACTTTTGAATAATTATTGATTTTGCATTTACTGTGTTTCTGTGGTTGTGTTCATAATTAATCATTCAAACAATTAAACGTCAATTAATGATAATTCCGCGATCGTTAAATTGATTTATTTTAATACTGATAATTCCTGAATTGCGATCCTTGGATTCACAGGTGGTATCAGAGCCATTGGTGCTCATTGATCTAGATCAATTGATCTATCAGTATTAAAATTGTTTAATTGATTTTCAAACAATTAAATCAACGACTTGTCTTTCAGCAAGCATTCACTTATTGCTTGTTTGATTTAGATCTACATTCAAATCGATTGAATACTAGATCTGCGTCTTTGATAGATTTGTCAATTCAAGCACTTAAATTTTAAATCTTGTTTTGCACTTTAAACATGAGTACTTTTGGAGGAGGATCTTATCAACCACCAAAGTTGGAAACAAAAGCTGATTTTAAATCCTGGAAGATCAAGTTCAGAAATCATGTGAACTACACTGATTCTGACTTGTGGGAGTCCATCACACAAGGTCCTTATATTCCACCCACTCTTGGGCCGGATTATAATGACAAAAACCAGCCAATCAGCACTAAGGACTTGCCACCTGATGATGTCAAGAAGGTTAAAGTCGATATTAAAGCATACAGCTTGCTTAGTATGGCTTTACCTGAAGAAATCTTGATAAGGTGCGAGAATTATAAAACAGCAAATTCCCTATGGAAGATACTTCACACTCTCTGTGAAGGGAGTGATGAAATCAGAAGCATAAGGAAAGACACCCTTAGATCACAGTATGAAACTTTTCATCATATTGAGGGTGAGTCAATTCCTCAGCAACTCCATAGATTCATGCAACTCGTCACTGAGATGAACATCTTGGAGTTAAAATACACAACTGAGGAACTGAACAAGAAGATGCTCCATACTTTGCCTGAAAGTTGGAAGCAAACAGTCTCCATGTTCAAAAACACCATAGATCTGAAGACAACTGGTCTAGATACACTAGTTGCCAAGGTTGAAGCACTTGAACTGGATGAACAATCAAGAAACAAGAGTGTGAGAACTCATGTCTCACCTTATCACTTCAAGGAAACAAAGAATGCTGGTAGTGCATTTATATCTAATGCTGAAGATGATAACTCTTGTGCTCTGAGTGACAATGAAGAAGAAGTAAGCTTCTATGCTTCTAAACCCACTAAGAAGTCATCTCAAAGTAAAACTCAGAAGGAAAAAGGGAAAGTTACAGAGAAAAGAGAGACATCAGCAACAGCCAACTCAGAACCAATCACTGTGATATTGGATTCTGAAGAACAAAAAGCAGCCTTTGCAGCTTTCAGCTCAAGCTTTCAAGCATACCTTGGCAGTTCCCTTACAGCAGCAAACATCTGCCAGCAAGATTTGGAGGAACTCCCTCCTGATGTAGTCGAAGAGATGGATCTACAATGGCAGATGGCTATGATTGCCTATAGAGCCAAGCAATATCTTCGAAGAAACAAAAATCTGGCAGCAGCTAGCAAAACATCGAAGATTGGAGTTGATAAGTCTAAGGTCAGATGTTACAAGTGCAATCTCTATGGTCATTTTTCTAGAGAATGCAATCAACAATCAACTCCACAGCATCAGCATCAGCATCAGCAACAACAACAACATCATCAGCAACAACACTATCAAAATCAGCAGCCAACCTCTCAAAGATCTCTGCATAGACAACCTCAGCTCACATCCCCACCAGCCACAAATACATCAGCAGGACCAAGTAACTCTAAGGAGACAGGGCTGATCATACTTCAGGATGGAACTTGTGACTGGAGCTTGTATGAAAAGGAAGTGATAGAGGAGAATCAAGCACTGATGGCACATATGGAAAACAAAGTTCCCCCAATGGCCAAAGAGGTAAAAGAGAGGTTATGTTCATCAACTTGTGTTGAGGAAGTTGAAAGATATAGAGTCCATGCTCAACAACTGGCTGATAAAGTAAAAGAAACTATGGTTTTAAATGAATCACACTTAAGAGAACAGAAACTATATCAAATCAAAATAAACTCTTTACAAAAAGATTTAGAAAAATATGTTTCTGAAAACTACAGCCTAAAAGCCCAAGTTGAGCATCTGACCACTTCCTTAACAAAATCCATGGCTGATCATGCATCTACTGAAGTGAAACTTCAGAAGTTTCAATTATCATCTCAGCAATATGAGAAGTTACTCAATTCTCATATTGAATCAAAGAACAGGTCAGGGTTGGGTTATAATGCAGTGGCACCACCTATTAATAATAACTACACACCTTTACCTGAAACAATGACTAACAACTTGTCAAATTATTTTGTGCAAAGCACCAACATTGACAAAAAAGATAGTCAAATAAACAACAATAAAGCTGAGATGAGTGAAACTGAATCAACTGAATCAGAGTCAATTAAACATAATGAATCAGATTTTGATAACTATGATGACCTGGATGATTCTGATGAACATGACACTGTTCAACTGAACATTGGTAAGAATGTTCAAGTTGAATCTGGTCTTCCACGAGTCCTTGAAGAATCAAAGCTTCAATATCCGCCAAAACAACGGAACATGCTGAAGACCATTTGTAAGAGGATTGCTGAACTTAATGAAGGATTACAAGAACTGCATCTTCCCAAGATCGACAGCTGCGGATCAAGCACAAAAACACCTTTGTCATCTGATAAAGGTAAGAAATACTCAAACAAGAATCCTCGGAAAGAACAGACTGAGGAATCCGCAGAACATCTGCGGAAAGCAAAAACTGCCAAGTCCGTAGATCATCTGCGGAAGACAAAGACTACTGATTCCGCAGAAAAACAACGGAAGAAAGATATGGATACTGTGGATGAGATAAAAAGGGAAAACATCAAACATGCTCACAAAAAGCTAAATGTCAAACATCAGAAGCCATCCACAAATAAACATGAAGAATTACCAGCTGATGAACCCAAGAAGAAATCCACGGATGGCTCAGCTAGTCAGAAAAAGACCAAAAAGAAGGCTGAAGAAGAAAATTCTAAGAAATATTGCAAATGGTGTGATATGAAGAATCACAGCACTGATGAATGCTACTTCAGTAGTTACTGTTCCATTTGCAACATGAACAATCACATGACTGATGACTGTTTCTTCAACAAACATTGTGCCATATGTGACAAAAATAACCATTCCACTCAGGAATGTTATTTTAATAAGAAGAACAAGAAAAAGAGCAACAAGAAATCACAAGGTACATCATCAGGCTCAGAAAGTGACAAAGAGACAAAGCCTGAGAAGGAAAAACAAAATTCAAAGAAAAGATCATCTGTTGCTGACAAGACTGTGAAGAAGAAAATGCCAACACAGGCTAAGACACCTCATAAAAAGGTGGATTTGTCTGATAAACAACCGGAAGCTGTTGATGATTTCTTTGACAACTTTGATAAAGGAACTCCTGTGTCCCAATCAAAACAGAAAGATGAAGAAACCTTCAAGACCACAGGATCTTCTTCAAAGTTGAGATACCAACCAAAACAAGCTAAGTTGAAGAAAGATTCGGATAAGCATGAAGACACTCAGAAACTCGAATCATCTTCAACAGAATCATCCTCACAAACATCAGATCAAAAAGAAACAAATAATAATGAAACTTCACGATTAATTCATGAAGGAGTAACTATTGTTGACACAACTGGCAAATCCAAGACAATTAAGCCTTGGATTGTCAATTCTAATTAGTTTTCTTTTTGTGTGCAGGAACAATTATGGAGAGCTGACAACAAGTGGTATGTTGACAGTGGTTGTTCCAGACATATGACAGGCAACTGTGCACTTCTCCATGACTTCAAACATAAACATGCCTCTTATGTGGCATTTGGTGGGGATAAGAAGGGAGGTAAAATTGTTGGTGAAGGAATGGTAACTAATGGTATTTTAACATTTGAAAAAGTAAATTACTGTGAAAATTTGCAGTATAATTTACTTAGTGTTTCCCAAATTTGTGATCAAAATTATTTAACACTATTTGATAACACTAACTGTTACATTCTTAAGCCAGGTTTTACAGTTCTAGAAGACTGGATACTTCTTAAAGCATCAAGAAAAGGCAACACATACATCTTGGATATGAACAACACAACACTCACACAACATGAGACATGCCTGCTGTCCAAATCTTCCGAAGATGAATCTCAATTGTGGCATAGAAGGCTTGTTCATTCCAACATGAAGAACATGAATAAATTGGTGAAAAATGACTTAGTAATTGGATTACCAAAGAAAGAATTTCATTGTTCTAATCACTGTTCTTCATGTTATAAAGGAAAACAACACAGAGTGTCACACAAATCCAAAACAATCAACTCAAACACTACACCACTCAAATTGCTTCACATGGATCTCTTTGGTCCAACCAATGTGCTGAGCATTGGAAAAAGACAATATTGTTTGGTGATAGTTGATGATTTCACTAGATTTACATGGGTCTTTTTCTTAAAACATAAAAGTGAAACATCTGAAACATTAATGGACTTTGTAATCAAGATTGAGAATCAACTTGATTTAAAAGTTAAAATTTTTAGGAGTGACAATGGAACTGAATTTGTTAATGCTGATTTGGATTCTTTTTGCAGGACTAAAGGAATAGCTAGACAATTCAGTGCCCCAAGAACTCCACAACAAAATGGAGTGGCTGAAAGGCGAAATAGAACACTGATAGAAGCAGCCAGAACAATGCTAGCTGATTCTCAGCTGCCCATTACATTCTGGGCAGAAGCTGTGAATACAGCCTGCAACGTTCAAAACAGAACTTTGATAGTCAAAGAACATAATAAAACACCTTACGAACTCTTATTTAAAAGAAAACCTTTTATAGGATATCTTAGAGCTTTTGGGTGTCATGTGTCTGTTTTAAATACTAAAGAACAATTGGGAAAATTTTCTGAAAAAGCCTATGATGGTTTCTTTGTTGGATATTCATCCACTTCTAAATCATATAGGGTGTACATTCCAGAACATAACATAGTTGAAGAAACTCCCAATGTTTCTTTTGATGAATCTATGTTTACTACCAATGTAAAAGGATCATCTTGGTTATTTGATATAGATGCATTAACAGAATCATTTAACACTGGTTATTTGATCAATGCAGGTGCTGCGGATACATGTTATCCTTTTGTGCCTTCCAAGAGTGTGTGTGCCTTGGAGGTGTGCCAAAACATGAGAGGTGTGAGGATGAGAGCATAACATCATCAGTCCTTCAAAGGATGATGATCAATCATGTATTCCTTTCTTCTTCAATAAATAGAAATAAGAAGATTTAATAGAAATTCTTTGTTCATCATTATCATCATTTTAGCTTCTCTTAATCATCAAATTTAGATCTAGTCAATTGAATCCTAAGATCCATGAGCTCAACATGTTTTGGATTCAAATCCAAAACAATCAACTCAAACACTACACCACTCAAATTGCTTCACATGGATCTCTTTGGTCCAACCAATGTGCTGAGCATTGGAAAAAGACAATATTGTTTGGTGATAGTTGATGATTTCACTAGATTTACATGGGTCTTTTTCTTAAAACATAAAAGTGAAACATCTGAAACATTAATGGACTTTGTAATCAAGATTGAGAATCAACTTGATTTAAAAGTTAAAATTTTTAGGAGTGATAATGGAACTGAATTTGTTAATGCTGATTTGGATTCTTTTTGCAGGACTAAAGGAATAGCTAGACAATTCAGTGCCCCAAGAACTCCACAACAAAATGGAGTGGCTGAAAGGCGAAATAGAACACTGATAGAAGCAGCCAGAACAATGCTAGCTGATTCTCAGCTGCCCATTACATTCTGGGCAGAAGCTGTGAATACAGCCTGCAACGTTCAAAACAGAACTTTGATAGTCAAAGAACATAATAAAACACCTTACGAACTCTTATTTAAAAGAAAACCTTTTATAGGATATCTTAGAGCTTTTGGGTGTCATGTGTCTGTTTTAAATACTAAAGAACAATTGGGAAAATTTTCTGAAAAAGCCTATGATGGTTTCTTTGTTGGATATTCATCCACTTCTAAATCATATAGGGTGTACATTCCAGAACATAACATAGTTGAAGAAACTCCTAATGTTTCTTTTGATGAATCTATGTTTACTACCAATGTAAAAGGATCATCTTGGTTATTTGATATAGATGCATTAACAGAATCATTTAACACTGGTTATTTGATCAATGCAGGTGCTGCGGATACATGTTATCCTTTTGTGCCACCAAGTGTGAATGAAGTGCCTTTAACAGCTGATCCACCAAGAGCACGTGTGCCACCTGAACCACAGCAAAGATCAAGTCAGCAGCATGAAGCTATTTCTGGAGAAGCTAACTCTTCATCCCCAGCACATGTAACTTCATCAGCAGATGTTCCCTCATCCGTAGATGTTACTACTGATGCTAGAAATGAAGAGGCAGTCACCCAACCATTACAAGCTGACCAACATTGTTCATCCGTGGATGATATAACTCCTACGGAAGTACAAAATACTGCTTCCGTAGAACTTCCTGCGGAAGAACAAAATACTGCTTCCGTAGAACTTCCTGCGGAAGAACAAAATACTGCTTCCGTAGAACCTCCTGCGGAAGAACAAAATGCTGATTCCGTAGAACTTCCTGCGGAAGAAGACAAAGCAGCCAATCAAACACCAGCTGATCCTAATGACCATGAGTCTTTTGATTATTTCATCGACTCAACTTCTCAGCAAACACCATCTGCTTCAATGGGCTTCTCAAACTTAGACTCCACAGTTCAAGTTGATGCTGTTTCAACAAGCAGAGTACACAAATCTCATCCAACAGACAACATCATTGGGGACCTGCATGCCAGAACCACAAGGAGCAAAGGAGGTGTGGCAAACATTTGTTTGTTCACCTGCTTTTTATCTCAAACAGTCCCAGCAAACATCACAGCTGCCCTGAAAGACAATAGCTGGATTGAGGCCATGCAAGAAGAGTTGCAACAATTTCGAAAACAGAAAGTGTGGACTCTTGTCGATTTGCCTTCAGGTCAACATCCAATTGGCACAAGATGGCTTTTTAAGAACAAGCTGGATGACAGAGGTATCATAGTAAGAAACAAGGCAAGACTCATTGCACAGGGATACACTCAGGAAGAAGGAATAGACTATGATGAAGTCTTTGCCCCAGTTGCAAGGATAGAAGCTATACGAGTCTTCCTAGCCTATGCAGCATTCAAGAAGTTCACAGTCTATCAGATGGATGTCAAGTGTGCTTTCCTTTATGGGAAAATTGATGAAGAAGTCTATGTGGCTCAACCCCCTGGTTTTGAAGACCCTGATTATCCGCATAGAGTATACAAGCTTGATAAAGCTTTGTATGGTCTTCATCAAGCACCCAGAAAGTGGTATGACACTCTATCATCATTCCTGCTGAAGAATGGCTACAAGAGAGGAACTATTGATCAGACACTCTTCCTCAAACAAGAACATCAAGATCTTTTGGTTGTTCAAATATATGTTGATGACATCATATTTGGATCAACCAATAAGAAGCTGTGTCAAAATTTTGAAGACTTAATGAAATCTGAATTTCAGATGAGCTCCATGGGAGAATTGACTTTCTTCCTTGGCTTACAAGTTCATCGGAAATCAGATGGCATTTTCATCAATCAAGAGAAGTACATTCATCAAATTTTGAAGAAGTACAATCTTGCTGATTCCACTTCATGCAAGACACCAGCATCAACAATAGACAAGATTGTGCCTGACCCTGCTGGCAAATCCGTAGATCAAAGATTGTACAGATCTATGATCGGTTCTTTAATGTATCTAACTGCCAGTAGACCTGACATAATGTTTGTTGTTTGTGTTTATGCCAGGTATCAATCAGACCCAAAGGAGTCACATTTGAATGCTGTAAAGAGGATTTTCAGATATCTGAAAGGCAAACCTGCATTGGGACTTTGGTATCCCAAAGATGGAGACTTTAGCCTCTACTCATACTCAGATAGTGACTATGGAGGGTGCAACAACAACAGAAAATCCACAACTGGTGGATGTCAATTCTTAGGACCAAGACTTGTTTCATGGCAGTGCAAGAAGCAAACAAATGTATCTGTATCCACGGCTGAAGCAGAGTACATAGCTGCTTCCGCAGGTTGCTCTCAAGTACTTTGGTTGCAAAACCAATTACTTGATTATGGTTACAATTTCCTTCATACACCAATTCATATTGATAATTCAGCTGCTATGTTTATCACTGCTAACCCAGTTCAACATAGTAAAACTAAACACATTGAAATTAGATACCATTTTCTAAGAGATTGTTCAGAGAAGGGTCTAATTAAGTTAGTCAAAGTAGACACAACCAATCAGCTTGCTGATTTGTTTACTAAAGCATTTGATTCTGTTAGATTCAATTTTCTGATAGAATCTTTAGGGATGATTAACTTAGAATAAATCAACAAAAGCTTATGATTGACTTTGTTAAGAGTAATCGTTGAGGATAACTTAAGTGTCTGTTAGAACATCTATACATGCATTATATATGGGAAATGATAGTAGACTATACTTGGCTATTAAACAAACACTCAATCTGACTTATATCATACTGATATGTGAGTAGGTTCAACTTGAGTGGAAACAAAGCTAAGAGCATGCCAAACTAAAAACATGAGGTAACTGTCTGTGAGGATTCCATTTGAGAATCATGAAGGTATGTCTCTCCTACTGTGCTCAAATCACTTACACAAGCACACTATGTAAAATACTTTATAATATTCTATCTTTGCAAAATCCTATTCCCTCTGTTTTGTGTGAACAAAGACCTGGGAATGTGATTCACAAGTGTGATCTTCATTCTCCCTCTGTTTTGTGTCAACAAAGACCTGGGTTAAAGTTCATCTCTGTTTTACGAAAGTAAAGACCTGGTGACTATGAAGATCATATTTCAGCTCTAACAGGAATCACTTGTGATCCATTGAACATCAAGCTCAAGAGCTATCACATCAAAGCATTCATGAGACTGAAAATTGTCTCAAGATAGAACTTATAACTTAATGTACATAGTCTTTAAGTGTGGAATGTAGTGATTTGCCTCATCTACGGAAGACATACTCTAACGATAATTGAATGTGGGACTCCTGACTGCTACTGATTAACAAACTTCACAACATGATAACTTGCATGCCTAGTTGATACAACACTCTTGTTTGAATTTAAGTGGATCTATATACTTGCAATCAGATATGTGTTGAATCAACTAACACCATCAGCAGAAGCCAATTTATAGTATGATTCCTCTATATATATATGCCTGCATGTACCTGTTTCACAGATGCTTACTTGTTATTTCAACAGAATTTCTCTCATTTAGAATGTCATAAGCCTGTCATGCATGTTCACAACTTAAATTTATGATGAATGCAACAGTTTCACATTAATCACAAATTTAGGGGGAGTAGTTCATGCATGAAAAACAAACAATAAAAGCTGATAATTGATCTGAATTATTTTGAAGGAATTGGATCTTGAGCACTAACTTGAATGCAGGATACAGGACACTTGCTTTCTTGTACTACATTGCCATGCAAATGAAGTCAACAATGTCCAACATCAACAATTGAGTCTACTAAGTAGATATCATACATTTAAAGTTTTCTAAACTTTAAGCTCCGCAGAAGTTTCAGTAATACTTCTCATCCGTAGAAGTAATAGTGAAATTTCTGCATCCGCAGAAGTTTCAGTAATACTTCTCATCCGTAGAAGTAACAGTGAAATTTCTGCATCCGCAGAAGTCACAGTAATACCGCTCATCCGTAGAAGTATTATGTGATCTCTGATTCAGCAGCAAAACAAGCAAAACAAAACAAATGCATTATTTGAACTTACATCCAATGTAAAGTTCCGCAGATGTTGACATCCGCAGAAGTTAAGGTTCCGCAGATGTTGACATCCGCAGATGTCAAGGTTCCGCAGATGTTCTGCGGAAGAGATAATGCATTCTAAACACTTGGGATATGAAAAGGAATAAATGGAAGTGGGTCCAACATAGGAATAAATGAAAGTGGGCCCAACATAATGTGAGCCCAACATAATTAATAAAAGAAGTTAATTTGTTGGACTACAAATAAGGTATCTGACTCTTAAAATTCATTTCACTTTTACAGAGCACTTTTTCAGATTAACCTAGAAAATCGCACTTTTTCCCCCTTTTCAAAATTTCAAAATATCAACATTATCCAATAACCGATTACAGTTACTGCAAAGGTAAATCATGTCGTAAACATCAATACGGAACTGGTTAATCGATTATTGTCATTCAAACGATTCAACTGCGTGTTTTCTAACTTGATTTTCTTTGCAGATGGCAAATAGATTTGCTAAGGAGCATAATGTGTGTGCATACTTGAACGCTGATGATCCAGCAGCGGAAGGATGTCGAGATATCATCAGATATCTCCGACGATCCAGGCTCTTTTACGCCTTGACGGCTGAGCCTGTGATTCATCAGTCGCACATAATCGGATTTTGGAATTCGGCTCGAGTGGAAGAACAAAACAATGAGGAGGTCATAGTAGCTGAAGTTCTTGGTCAGCGTCTTCGAGTGAATGAAAGCACCTTACGAAGATGCTTGGAACTCGGAGATAGAGAGATAGGTCACCCGGACGTTTTCGAGAATGAATACATAGAAAAGGTATTCAATCTCATGGGGTACGATGGTGACTATGAAAAAGGAGAAATCAAAAAGGGTAGGCTGTGCAAACCGTACAGGTTCTTATGTCACACCTACCTGAAGTGCATGTCAAACCGAAAGTCGGGATTAGACAGATTTTCTCGACACATCTCATCAGGAATTATTGGGGTGTTTGAGGGAAGAATCTACAATTATGCAAGATACATCTTCAACTGTTTGTGCGAGCAAGTCAAATTACAAAAGAATGCGAAGATGTACATGTTCCCCAGATTCCTGCAATTGGTGATTAACTCTGAGCTCCCAAGCTTGAACAGGGTTGGAGAAGTGTTTGTTCAAGCTCACCTGAACAAATCGGTGCTGAATAAACTGAGTGGAAAGTATGAAGGTCCTGACATGCCTATGTTTGCTCATGTTATTGATCCACATGCTGATCTGCCACAAGAGTTGGCGTGGGAAGATGAAGCTGAATCATCTGCTGATGCTGCTCAATCTTCTCACTCACCACACCAAACACCACAACACCAACAACAATCACCAATCCAAACACCACCACTACAACATGCATCATCAAGCCAATCACCTCAACAACCACAATCACCTTCAAGCCTCAACACCCAACCAATCTCTCCAATTCAACCACACCAATCACCTGTTCTGATATCATCATCTTCATCTCATCACACACAACCATACTCTCCACTCCAAATCCAATCACCAATACAACCACCACCAGAATCCCCAAAACCCCAATCACCGGAAAGTGCTGAGACTGAACCACTTGAGGTGACTGAGTCTGTACACTCTGTACACTCAGGAGACACCGAATTACTATCTGAAGCCAGCACTGTTCCCTTCTCTCCAACTCACACAGATGAACAACCTTCATCAGCTCATACCGAGCCAATACCTGCTGATGAACCCGGGGAGACTCAAACTTCTGCTCAGGATGTCACAGCTTACAATGAAGATGACTTAAGTGACAGCGACATCCCTGTGAGCAAGAGCTTTCTGGTTGCAAAATACAACAAGTTGGTGCTTAAATCCAACAAGAGAAAACAAAGAATAGTGGAGCTGTACGGAGTCATCCAAGAAAAGGATGAAGAACTAACAAAGAAGGATGCAAGTTTGAAAAGGCTGAGAGAAGATGCTCAATGCAACAATGAAATCATTGATGCATTGTTCAAAACCAAACGGGAACTAGAGGCAACTTTGAAACAAGAACAAAATGAACAGGCCGAGCTAATTAAGCAAAAGGATCTGGAAATAGAGAGCCTGAAGAGAAAGCTATCTGAGTTGAAAACAAAAGTGGATACAAGTGCTGAACCAGAAAAACAATCGGGTCGAGCTACTAAGCCGTTGATATCCTACACCCGAAAAAGAAAATACTTCGGAGCCACACAAAAGAAACAAGAAGAAGAAAGCTCCCCGAAGAAATCAAAAGTTCCATCTCCTGATCACACACCTTCAGTAGAAGTTTCTGCTGTGAAGGCATCTTCCGGAGAAGAAGAAGATAGTGACAAAGAGTGGGAGGAATTAACACGGATGGATTCCCCCACTGCTGACAAAGGTGGAAAGGCCGATGACCTTCTGACAACTGCTGATATCTTGGAAGAGAGGCCTGACTCAAGCATGTTTATGACCCTCATCAACCATGGGTTTCCGTATGACATGGTTGAGAGGATGAACACTTCAGAGATGACCAAAGCTCTGAAAGAATTTGAGATTGCAAGATTCATAATCCCAGACTGTGACTATGAAGCATTTACAACATTCCAGTCTGTGGAGAAAATAAAGAAAGATTTGGGCCACTGTGACACAGCAAAACTTTCAAAGTACAATATGACCTGCTGGTTACAGGGGCACAACTACAAACCGCATGAGCTCAAAGGCAGAACTACTGGTGAGCTGCGGAGGATGATGGAGCACGTGATGAAGGTGGAGCTGGAAACTGGTGTAAAATTCAGAACCACTGCTCCACATCCAAAAGACCAATCAAGTAAACTTGCTGCTGATCCAATAACTGTTGACACAAAGGATCAGCACAAGGAAAAGGAAAAACTCATCAGAGAGCCAAGGGCGGTGATCCCCGGAAAAGTATGGCCTCTGGGAACAACTGTGCGAGAAATCACTGAGAAGAAATCAACTCTCGTACAGTTGTATGATCATATCACAACTCCCAGTTCTGTGGAAGAAAACAGGATTATGGCCTGGAAATATGATCCAGACTGGGATTGTGCAACAATTAAGAGGACATCTGGAAGGATTGAATACTTCCATGATGTAGAAGCCCTGCTCAGCCTCCCAGAACAAGACATCAGGGATCTTCAGAGCATCCCAATGTTCAACTTTCCAATCCATCTCAGGGGGAGAGACTTCTCTGCAGCTGTGAATGGAATGAAGACAAGCTTTTCTGATGATGTGCTCATGCAAGCAAAGAGAAATGATAAGGAGCACAACAGAATGAAGCAAAATCAGAAAAGAAAGACAGCTGAAGTCTCATCCCTTGTAGATGATGATCTGCTGAGAAGAGTGGGATGTACCAGAAGCTCACACACCATCAAAAGCATCTCAGGAAACCAATTCACTTGTCCTATCTCGAATGGGGATACATTGAAAAGAATAAAGAGATGGTGCTGCTGAGAAATGTAGATGGGAAGAAGGGTGACAGGATAAGAATTTTTGATCCAATGGAACTAAAAATGCTGCATCCAAGCTACACATCATACCTACATGATAAATTCTTCCCAAAGCTAACAGATGAAAAAGCCCAGAATGACCTTTGCTTGTATGTGCATATAATTCAAGTGATAGATAAATTGCATGCAAAGGCACACAAGAGAAGAAAACATGAGGCTGGGTTACTGAAAGGAACAAATATAGATGATGTGTCTGAGCTCAGGATATCTGAAGAAGATGAGTTAGAGATTGTTCATAATGATAGTGTAGTGGAAACACTCACTACGGAAGAAGATGTCTTAGGACTGAGTTATGACACACTGAAGAAGATCAGCAGGATGGAGATAAAGTACAAATATGATGATCAGAAAACTGCTGTATCTTACTTCTACAATAAGATGATAGCTAGAGTCAAGGAGCTAGCAGTTTTGATGGACTGATTACAAGGAGCTAAGCCTAAGGGGGAGTATTGTTAGGTCTAGATTGTCTAGGACTAGATCAATTTTGTATAGGCTTAGTACTTGAAAATCAAGTCTTGTAATTAACCTTTGTAACAGTCAAAAATATATATATGTGATTTGAATCTATAGGTTAACCCCATATATGTATGTGTGTTGATTTGTGCTTTGACAGGAGAAACAATATTCTTGGGATGGATTTGATAAAACTGACTAAGTGTAGGAAACATCTACGGATGAACAATTTTGTTAATCCGTAGATATGTTTCATACAAGACCAAATGACCAAGTGTAAGTTCCTACGGATGATCAAGTTCCATGAAGTGAAGACTCCTACGGAAGGAGGAATATCTACGGAAAAGCAAATCTCCTACGGAAGAACAGAAGATCTGCGGAAGGCAAGACTCCTGCGGAAGACCATTATACTTGTGTGATTATCAATTCCAAGAAGTCAAACAAGTCAACAAGATCAACAACAAATCCCGAGAGATCCGGTGTTTCCTTAACCGACTCAAATGATCTATAAATATGAGTCCTAGGTTTCACATCTCGAAGAACACAATCAATCATTCTTACGGCTGTCAAGTTACACCATTGTGCAACCCTAATCGCCGTCGCATCAACATCAACATTATTTGATACACTGTATTCGATTGTTTATAGTATTCATTATTATTCTTTTGTAATCATTACGTTATAGTTAATGAAATACTTTTGAATAATTATTGATTTTGCATTTACTGTGTTTCTGTGGTTGTGTTCATAATTAATCATTCAAACAATTAAACGTCAATTAATGATAATTCCGCGATCGTTAAATTGATTTATTTTAATACTGATAATTCCTGAATTGCGATCCTTGGATTCACAAAACCCACATGCAACTTTCAGCCATTTTAACAGCTCCTAAATCGCACTACCACTCTATTTTATTCAAATTAATCGAACAAGAATGGCTATATAATCATTCCTAAACTAATGATACATTCAAACGCATCTAAAACACTTGAAAACAATCAATCCGATCCCCTCCATTGTCGCGGACCTGCAACTGGTCGAACACCCTCTGTAGAGCTTCAAAACAGGTAACTAAACACACCATTTTGCTTGTTTTTACAAGGGGAACAATAGCCCCATGAAATCAGACGCAATCGAAATCGATTTGGGGATCAATTTGATGCGGATCGAACCTAGGGTTCTTGGTGGATTTGGGATGATTGCGGGTTGTGTTTAAAACCAATTGAAACCGATTCCTTGTGCGGCTGGATGCCTTGGTTTACTGGTTTGTGTGTAGGAGTGTGGACAGGAGGTCACGGGTTCGAACCCGGCCCCCATATTTTTTTTAAAGCCTTTTTGACATTTTAAAAATACAGAAAAATTATTAAAAATTATAAAAATAATTTTATAAACTTTATTAATTTTATAAGTTATTTAATCATCTTCTGGAAAATTATTTCATTAAAAACCTTATTATTTATTTATTTATTTATTATATTTATTTATAAAAATTATTACAAATGTTATAAATTGTTATTTTTATAAAAATGGATTTTAAATAATGATTTAAATCATCAAATTATTTATGGACATTATATTATTAATTATGGATTAATTATGATTAGATAAATACAAATTAGATTTTATAAATTTAAATATTTATAAAATCATACAAAATTAAATATAAACTTACATAGTTAAATAATGTTTACAACTTATTTAGAATATAATGATATGTTAAAATCATTATTAAACTAATCAAATTTTATGAAATATAAATATTTAATTATTAAAGAATTAACAAAGATAATTAAATGATTTAGTTATATGTTTATAACAAATCCCAGAAAACCAAACCCTAGATCAATTGAACATCTGGTTCAAGATCTAACTTATTTAGGTTAAGAATTTGTATTTGTTTGCTTATGTGAATTATAATTCCTTAGGAGGAATTTACTAGCTTGTCAACACCACACAAGTACTGAGGTGAGTTCATAACTATTCCCCTTTTAATCATTTAAATATTTTGGGGCTGGAATACATGTTGTAATTGAAATTTCAAATCATTTTGTGAGTTCATACTTAACTGTTTCCCTTTTTAATCATTTAAATGTTTTGGGGCTGGAATACATGTTGTAATTACAAACTATTTTGTGTATTATGTTAAATAATAATTGAATCACATTTATGATTACATATGGTTACTATAAAAATCCTTCTCTGTAAACTGGACTATTAACAAGGCAGGGATCTTTTGGATAATACTATCGGGGAGTGACTGACCCCCACAAAGGTTTGGACATGTGGTCCTTATCAGATGCATAAAGATCTCGCTGTCATTCGGGATGACTATTCTGGTGTTGAGAAGGCAGATGTGCGCTATATAAAGTTTTACCATAATAGTTCCACTTACAACCCATATGAGGATAAATGTAAAGAGAGGATTCGCGCCCTCTGATTTGAATTATTATAAATAACATAATATACACATGAAAAGGATAATAAACTATGATACATGGGCAAATCCTATGTGAAGGATTTGTTGGGCTTGTACATAGAAATAATAAACTATGATACATGGACAAATCCTATGTGAAGGATTTGTTGGGCTTGTGCATAGTGGGTATGTGGGATAGCGGGTTCACCTTATTAAAAAGGGTTCCGACAGGCTATTCATATACTGGTGAGTAATTTAAACTCACGCTTTTACAATAAATCCTACTTGATGATAATTGATGATTTATCAAATATGTTTTACTCACCTATGAACTCACCAACCCTGTGTTGACACTTGATTTACATGTATTCTCAGGTATCTACTAGGAGCTTATGGACATGCACGTAGGATCATATAAGAGCTCAAGATACATATTGTTTATTATCTGAGATATGATTAGACGTATTGTTAAGAAACGATCTATATATTTATTTCCGCTGCGTATAATATCTAATGCTCTGAATAATAATGGATTGATTATCTAAAACTTATCATATAGAAAACTGCATCTCATGTGTAACTACTGTGTTCGATCCTGTTTGCTCACCCCTCCGTGATAGATTCCAGACCCGAAATTTGAGGGTGTGACAACCGAAGAGATTCTTGAATCGGCGCCACCGTAGACGGCGGTCCTGGGATATGGTCCGGCCGCCGCTACGCACCGATGACACAGGGGTATGAGGTGGCAGAGAGCGGCGATCGGAGGCGGTCCGGCGACCACTAAACACCATGGAATGGGTGTCGGTTGAAAAGGAAGAAAACCACTCTTTTATAGTCTGAATATTATTCATCGTGAATAGTACTATTCATCGTGAAAAATACTATTTATGGTGGTTGGGTTTTTAATATAAGTAAATGTGAATTAAACAATTAAACACTATAAAATACTAAAGCTCCTCAACTTTTATCTATAATGACATGTGGAGAGATGAATCTGATTTTCATTAAAAATGGAAAACTTTATACGGTTTGATTGTTTGAACAAATGGATGCAATCAAGGGTAGGCTGATCAGTTGATGTTTTGAAAACATTTATTGTATGCCTAAAAGGTTATCAAAACTTGTTCCCACTTGTTTTGAAGCCTATAGTATTACTTAATATTTTAAATTTATATAACGTTATTTTAATTTCCTCTAATAAAACAAAATATTTATGCTTCACATGATACTTTTCTAACCCCTCCATATAGTCTTTATCTAGTGGCATTATACATGTGTTATTATTAGAATGAAAGTTAACCATTTATTAATAATTAAATGTTAATTATATTATTTATATACTTTTCAAATTATAAAATAAATTTTTTGATAATTTAAAAACATGTTTCTCTTTATTATAAAAATTATTTTTATAAGCACAAAGTTTTTAAATATATGAAATTTTAATACAAAGGACTTTTAGAAAAATGAAATTGTTTAAAAAAGTATCTTCTTCAAAAAAAAAAATTGGAGTGTTAATAAAGCAATAAAGCAAAATTTTTTAAAGGACGAAAGTTTAAAAAAATATTATTGAAAAAAAATATTTTGTTTATTTTTAAATATTAATAAATAACTTTTAATTTAATAATTGTATTTATCCCATGTATTATATAGGTTTTTAAACTAGTTTATAATCTAAATAACTTTTAAATCTAAATTTGTTGTACTGTATCATAACAATTTTGATAGTTCAAACTATTACCTACTTACTAGTAACAATCAATACTAATAATAATAATTTAAACTCACTTTTTTATAAATAATAATCCCGATAACATAATTAACAAATATCTATTCTTGATTTTTACTTTGACCGATAAAAATAAAGAGGTTTTGGGTTCAACTCTAACTCAAAACAAACAATGTTTAGAGTTGAGTCAGAGAGTTTTTCTAGTTATGGGTTTTCTCCTGAGTAGGATGTGGATGCAGTCTCGGTTGGAAAACAGATTGTTCGATCCGATTAAGATAATACATCTTATTTGAAACAGAGTCGCACATTTGTCGTTTTTAAAAAAAATCTATACTTGATTTCACTCAAAATAAGGATTATAAATAGAATGAAGAAATACAAAAGCAATATCAAACATAAAACAAATACAAATCAAATGTGAATATATAATAATTATGTTACAAGAATTGTCATGATAACAAAAGTGGAAGTTGGTAGTGTCAATAGTCAAGTTAGTAGTATGAATTATTATCAACTAATAGATAATAGTTTGAATTATTAAAAATTAATATCTTTACGAAAAATCAATGTTTGTGTGTATTATGTATACGATACATATGTGTATTTTTGTTGTTTGTTTAAAAATATATGTATTTATTCTTTTGTTCTTTCAAACGTTATTGTATATTGTAATCACGTTTGGTACACCTAACTACACATATTTCCGTTAGTATTGATATAGATCCACTTTAGAGTTTAATATATAATAATATTAATATAATACACTTGTAATGTAAGATTTTTGAAGGTTTTTAAAATATAGCTGGACACGTCATTACTGGTGAATAAATCCTACGTGGCATCATCAATTGGATTGACTTGAGTTCATGAGAAAGATTAGAACTTAATAGATGTTGGTTGAGGCTATAGTCATGAGGACATGATGGATGCTTCGAAGGTATTAAAATGAAGAAGCTTTTAATGATAACAACCAAATAAAGAACCAATATATTCACTTTATCTATAATTATTCGTATCTATGATTTGTTAATTGGAACTGTAAGATAAATATATCTGGGTGATAGTGATTACAAAACCTAGTTTTCAGGCATGAAATTTTGTTGTAATTGTTTTTTTAACCTTTTGTTTATTCCATTTGGTTGGACGATCGATGCACAATCATTTTATGGGATTGATTATGATTCATGAGAGGGTTTTTTTTTTCCGGTCGTTTCTTAAACGTGTGATGAACATTAAGCAGTAGCTCTGGATCGGGAGCAAGATGCTTACCATGGGTACCCTTGGTCCTATTTTCAGCTCAGATTAGAGCACCAGGCAAAGGAGTAATTGCCTCAACAAAAATAGATGGAATTGGACCTAAAAAAGCCATTAATTCTGGTTCGTTATCGATTAGGTCCCCGGCTTGAATCTCGTTTAACTCATAAACACGTGCAATCCCATCTCCAACTGAGACCACCACACTTTTTCAGATCCAAACTTCTTTGTTCTTTCTAAGTCCATCTCTTCTGACTCTTTTTCAAATTCGATGGTATCTTGCTCAGACCAATAAATAGAGTTGAGGTTATAGCTAAAGCCGTAAACATACAGTTTGGCCATCAGATTAATATTTGACTTATTTTAAAATATTTGATTTAGGACAATGAATTCATGCATGTTTCATGATTGGTCTATGACACCTACCATAGGTTGTTTGTTACATGACATTGACGACGCGGTAGTGTTGCTTTCGTCTAAGCCTGTATCATTTAAATTTCTAATAGTTGGACCTTTGGACCGTCGTGACATCAATCATAGTCGTGGGATCTTACTAAGAGCCTTTGTAGTTGATCGACGGTCAATAATTTCCCCTTTCGGTATTGGTGTATGTTCTTGTTGATCTAGGGCGGGGATAATAAGGTCGGTTCACAATCGGTCCATCTATCGATCATTAAGCTTTTGTGCCTTTTTTGCAAGGTTGTCTTTTGAGTTCATGAGTGATGCACGTGTTTGGGTGATCTATGTACAAACACGTGCTATGTGTATAATCATTCGACACAAATGTTATCATTTTTATTTTCATAAAAATATTCATATCCTTATTTTTTAGCATAAATGCCCATCAGAAACATACAACTCATCTATGTATGTAATGTAATAAAATTCATAGTATAACCGTTACATATGTATTTACAATGCCGGCACTACAAACATAATTTTTTTATTGTTGCAAATGGGTATTATAATTGAGAGTGCCTTGTCTGAAATAATCCAAGGGTCATATAATTTTGTATATTCTAATGAATGATCATTTGGTTTAACTGATATTCTGATAAACCTATTATGAAACGTTCCTAAATAAGCATGATATTGTAGTAATTTGGAGTGGGTTTAGCCGACGTAGGGCTAGCCCACTTGGTTTAATCAATGTGATGCTAACTCATTTGATAGGTTCTGAGTTCAAACCTAAACAATGGTATAATTTGAAGTAAGGTTTATTGTTTAAAAAAAATAAGCATGATATTAATACATAATTAAACCATAAGTTAAATTTAAAAAAAGTACAATAACTAGACTGAAAAGATAAATACTTAAAGTATAGGATTTAAAGAATCCATTTTCTTTTTATTGGGTTATTGAAGCATGTGAAGAAGCGAACAACTTATTGTAATCCTTGATTATTTATTTGAGTTTTAGTTAAGTAAATGAATTTCTATTTTGCTATTGAATGGTGGAGTTGGAAAATATATGCGTGTGTATATTAAGTGTGAGATTTTAACACATATTTTCAACATCTGTTAGTATAATTTATATATATTAGTTCCGTTACGTTTTGAGTTTTGACAATCAGTAACTGCATAGATCTAAATAAAACAGTAAAACCATGAATTATACCACTACATACACCATCCATACAATTATTCTCAATAAATCACTATTTTATCATTACTCAATTTATTTAATTTATAAATTATTCTATTCTAGTAAGCTTATGTAGTAGAAATATACTGATATTTTCTAAAAAAAGGTAAAATATTTAATATCTATAATAGCTAGTTTCTTAAAATAACACACAATTATAAACTTGTTCTCATTTTTTTCAGAAAGTAAAGATTGGTTAAACAATAATTACAAATTAAGTAAATCACACAAATGATTCATGTGATAAGGTTATTTTGTAAGTTTCATCCTTGGGTCATTTATTACATGTATAGTAACCTAGTTTGTAAAAAGATGACATAATTAGTCCCTGTGTTGAATGAATGTTAAATTTTCCTGTTAATTGGTCGTGAAGTGTTTCTTTTACGCATTGAAAAAGATTAAAAAAATTTAAAATATTTACCCATTTGACATTGAAAGAAAATTTTAATACTAACTTTTAAACCCTTTTAACTCAACCTCAATACCTCATCCCTTTCTTCTCTTCCTAGAATGGTAACTGCCGTCACCCACCATTTTCAACAACATTGCCACCCACCATTTTCAACAACACTGCCACCCACCATCTTCAGCCGCCCCTTCATTATCTCTAGCCATGGGGTTGACTGGCTCAGCCAAATTCAGCTCGGTTTATAGCCCATGCCCAACACCATCATCTTCTTCTTCCACAACCAACCGTCAAGCAACTCGTTATGCTTCTCCAACCAAAGTGTTGGCCCAACCAATGTTGACCAAGTGTTAAGCCAAATAGCAGCTATACAATGGCACTTAGCACAAGCATACTATTAGAAAATCAAATCTGATAGTACATTTCACTATTAAGCCTTAACTTCTATCAACTTCACTAGAAGTGAATATAGGTGACAAATGCTTTAATTTGGCTGCATGGGCTCTATTCATAGTGTCAATTGAGACCGAAAGTCTAGTTTAAAAGATGAAAAGACTGGCCGTCAACATGACGAGTGGTGAAATGTGATCTAATTTAGTTTAGCAAATGATGAAAGATGTAGTCTTACTATCAAAACTAAATTTTCAGAACTTTTTAATCTACAAGCAGTATAATTATATTTTAAAAAAGAGTTAATTTCAATTATGCTCCTTAAGGTTTGACTAAAGTAACGATTTTCCTTCAAAAAATTTAAAATATCAATTTACCTCCAAAAGTTTCATATGTTGTTTCAATTTCACTTTAAAAATTTTATCATCTTGGATAAAGTTGAAATAATTAATAAAACTTTTGGATTAAAATTAAAACAACTTATGAAACTTTTGAAGATAAAATTAATGTTTTAATCTTTTAAAAAAAATAGCTATTTTTAACAAACATTAAGAAGTAAAATTAAACTTAACTAGATAACAAAACATATAACAAATGACACTGATGACCAAACTTGTGAAACAACCTTACCACGAGGACTCTTAGTGTAATTAACTCTTGGGATTAGATTATTATTTTATGGTATTAAAAAAAGAAATTGTTATCCGTTAGAGAATAAAAAAAAAAAAGAAAAAGAAAAAGGGCAAAAGGTTCCCTCAAGCCCTCAGCCTGGTGTGTCTCCCATGGTTATTCATTCACTCATAAATAGCCCCAAAAAATCCAAAGCCCACACACACTACAACACACACAAAAACACACACTCGAAAAACTCTGTGTGTGTGTGTAGATTGCCTGTGAATCGGCGGTTTGCACATATCTCCACACCATTTTTGTTCATCTTCTTCGCATTTTCGATCATATGTTCCGTCAATCCATCGCAACGGCTACTGTTGATTGAAGTTTGTACAGAGGAGATTCACCTGTGTTGTAGCGATTCGATTTGTGTTCGATTAGTGTTTGATTTGTGTTTGTTTTGATTCAGTTGTCTGTAGATTTGATTGTATAGTTGAATGGAGCATCAGAAGAGCGATAAGTACGTGCTAAATGCTAATCCTCTTTTTTTGATGTTTTTTCGAGGAAAATGTAGGTCGATTGTTCCGAATTTGTATAGATTTTGTACCAATTTTGTTAAAGTTGAGTGGTGATTTGAGGATTTTAGGACTTCCGGTTAGGTTCGTTTGATGATTTTAAGAGTTTTACTCTCGTGGTGATGAAATCGAGTCGGATTGGTTTCGGAGTGTTGATTTGATTCGGTTTTGAGTGATTGTTGGATTGATTTGAGATTTTGAGATGCTGTTGAGGTGAGTCAAATGTGTTAGAGATAGATCGTCTTTTTTTTATGTATTTAAAGTCGGCATTAATGATTGTGTTTTGGTCAACTTTTAATTGGTTTTGGAGTAAATTGCATAGTTTAATAGACGATTCATCGAGTTTTCTACATGATTTGCTTGTTAATGGAGTGAATAAAATGTGTTTACTGATATAGAGATCATGAATCATAATTTAAGGTTTTTTAGTGATGATCTTTCTGCTATAAATTAAGCTTAATGGTCCATTGTTATAGATCCAGTACTAAATGTATGCATTGTATTATATATATTACACAAATTTATGATATTAATTAAGAAATTAATTCCTGTATTATGTTTTTCATTAAATACCTTGCTACCAAGAGTTCATGATTCAATGTGTTTAATAGTTTGGTAATATAATGTTGTTAATGAATTTTTTTTTTCTGAATTGTAGTGATGAAATGTGGGATTGGAAAGATGAAGATTACGCATTACAACTAGGTAAAATTTGTGATTTCTTTTATACGATTTTAGCTATCAGATTATATTTGCGTGAATACTTTATATTGATTTGGGGAAAATGGATTTGTAAACAGATGTATCTAGTAGCCTATGGAACAATGTAAGAGAGAATGATGATGGTCTTTCTTACATGTTTGATGAGACGACCACCCCAGTGAAGTCTTGTGGGGATTTGGCTTATCAAGTGACCAGCAATGGTAATTCTGTAATTTTGCTACAGGGGATGTGTTTCTGTTTTAGTTGTGGATATTATTCTTGTTAATCTGACATGAATGCTTAAACAGAAAATGCAAACAAGGGAATGGAAATGTCTACTGAGGTGTCTTCCCAATCAAAGAGACGACGAATGCTGCATTTTGATCATGAAGTTTTGGATGCAGATGTTCTTCCACTTTGTGATGAGGATTTTTCATCCAACTTTTTAAAGTCCAAGGTTTGTATATGAGGACTGCATATTATCATTATTATGTTGTTTTTCTTGTTCACGAAGTTATTTATAAAATGCAATGAGTAGTGCTTAATCTAGGGTTGGAAATGATCCAAGCTCGAGCTCAAAATCTACAAAGTTTGAGCTCTAGCTTGACTCAACCTCCTTAGCCTATGCTTGAGCTTGATTAGATAGCTCGCCGAATGTTCATGATGGAAGCTTGAGCTTGGCTTGAGGAAGATTCTAGCTTGAATAGCTCAAATTCAATAGTAATAAAACATGCTTAACTAATAAACTCGATATGTTTTAAGCTGAATGAGGCAATGAGCTCCTGTTCGAGTTTGAATAACTTGATATAAGCTAATATGTTTGCAGCTTTTACATTTATAATGGTTAATTGCTAATTAATTATGGCGTAGGGGTCGAACACGATAGGGATTTGAGTCAAGTTCTTAGCCCTAACATGCCCACTATACATTCTAAGCTCCTTTTTTGTACTCAAGCTTGATAAAAGCTTGCTTGTTGACTAAGCTTAACCCTTGTCATTTTGCTATTTGTTTAGGAGAAGGTAGACTCGTTTGATGACGCCTTTGCTGACATGGCGCAATGGGTTTCTGGATTTGCTGGTTTGATTCTTGAAAATTTCTGTATAATGATGTAAGAATGTTTATTCAGTTTAAATGTAAACTAATAAATTGCGTCTCTAGATGATATGTCTGTATCCGGATCTGGTTATGACGGTTTGGATCAACCATCAGAAGGATGGCTGGATGATTGCCTAGTAAATGACTTGGGGATGCATTTCAACCCTGATGATATGTATGTTCCTTTTGAGTTTATGTTATACTTTATTATTTTGGCATCTTAATCCTCTTAAGTAATTAGTACAGTTTAATATCTTGAATGTAGGAATCTGTCTGGGACATCCGATATGCAGATGCATCTTACAGGTACTCGCACCTTTGAACGTTTAACAATTCTTTTAGTTTGTTTGATATTTTTATTATTTTCTCTAAATATACTCAGTTTAATTGTTATTTAGATTCAAGTAATTCACAACCCAAGAATGAAGGTAATATGGTTCAAGAACATCAGACTCCTACCCGTCAAAATATCATTTTCAAAGGTTTGTCTTTTCATTCCTGAAATTGTTTTTGGTATTCTTTTCTTCCTAAATTCATAAACAAGCTTCTATGGATTGTTAAAACATATATTATGCACACATGTACTTTTATTTTAATAATTTGTTTGACCTTAATTACCCCTGTAAACACAATTATTTTTTTGCCAACACTCTAAACTGATTATCATGACACACGGGAAAAAAAAAAAAAAAAGATTGCAAACAATCTAATCCTAGCATTCTTTTAATGCACAGGGAAAAAATCCTTCATCAAGACACCGGCAAAGATGACATCATCGGTGGTTCTTCCATTTGCTTTTGTAAAACCATGTGGTGAAGGAGCGGTTACTCTAAAAGACATAAACCAAAAGATCCTGACCCCGCCACCATCAAAATCCAAGAAAACTTATGAAGATCCCACAATGTCCTACCCTACGTCTGCATTCTCGGGGAAACCTATTGTTGGTAAAACCAAAATCCGGACAGAAGGCGGGAAAGGCAGCATTACAATCATGAGAACAAAAGGATGACCAGATAAGTGCTTATTTATCTTTCGCATATTTGGTACAGAACTTAACTTATAAAAAAACAGAAAGAAAGAAAGAGACCGAGTTTGTTGTGGATCACATGTGCAAGAGTTTGTATGTTCCTGGAGTCCCTTTAGGTGGTAGATTCTTGTTTCTATCCCTGAGTTGAGTTGACTGGAATCTATTGGGATCTTTTTGTGTACAAGATCCTTCTACGATTTCTTGTTCTTTAGAACAACTTTTGACAATGCTAATTTGCTCAATTAATCTCATTTCAACTTATAAATTAGATATGTTCTATTGTTGTCGTTGTCGTTGTCGTTGTCATGGTGTGGTTCATGTTTATCCTATTCTCCCCTACTCATTTATGGACCTAGAAAATGTTGGTGTTTCACATTGGTTTGTCGTACCCAGGGGTAGACTCACGTGGTAAATTTATAATATGTTTGTTTACACAGGGACCGGACTCACGTAGTGTATAACATATTATATGCTATACAACATTAGGTACTTGTTTTTATATTTTATTTACGTAATTGATGGTCGAGTGTCACACAGTTTGGTGATTATTTCGAAAAGTGACACCAGTATAGAATTCATGTCACTGTTCATTGAACATTGTGAAAAGTGACACCAGTATAGACTTCATGGTTCTGGCCATTGATGGTGCAAATTTAGTCGTTAAAATGACTTTGAATAATCTTTTAAAGGTGTCTTGTGATGGGAATTGTTTGATTTACTAGAGAATGGGATAAAGTTGAAAGGATTCTTGCTTTGTTCTTTTTGTTGACTGGTGATCAGCTTTAGTTAGGATTAAAACTTAAAAGAGAAAGTGAAAGAGGTGTTTATTTATAACTCCATGTGAAGCTCCATACATATACTTTTACTATGTGTTGAAGTTTATATTATTTTAATAATAAAAGATAAAGGTTAAGGCTGATTGGCTTACGAATATATGAATATATGATAAAGCCTGTCTTCATTTTGGTACTTTCAATTTTCAGATCATGCGATTAAAGTTGTACATTGTTTTTGGATTCATCAGTTTTGGAGAATTGGAGATAAGGTCAGTATAATTATGTAAATGAGTCAGAATCGAGTTTGAGGTTTGAGCTCATTTTGTTTTAAGCTTTATGTCTAACTCTAAAGCTTGAGTTCCTCGACTCATGTATAATTTCTCAAACGTGAGTTTGGCTCGACTAGAATTATTTAATTGTTTTTATATATAATTATAGTTATATGTATAGTTCTATTGTATATATTCATAATTTTATTTACAATTAAGGGTGTAAATGAGTCGAAGCGCATGATCGCTTGGCTCAAGCTTGGCTTGTCTTGACTTTAAAAAGCTCGCGCTTGAGTTTGGCTTGTTGTAGTTTTATTTTATAAGCTCGAGGTCGTCTCGATTATTATTAAATTACTAAGTTTCTTTATATTTATTTATTACCTTTTATATATAACATAATATATATTATTTAATTATGATCATTATTTTTTTATAGTAATATTATTTATATAAATATGTATTTAACATGTAAATAATAACTATATAAACTAAAAGCTCGTTTAGGCTCGCGAGTTGGCTTAAGCTTGATATCTAAAGCTCGATATCTAAAGCTCGGCCCGAGCTCGTTTGGTAAACGAATCATAGCTCGAGCCCGAGCTTGTTTAAGCTCAGCTCGGTTCGAGCTTTTTTCGAACCGATCCAAGAGTAGTTGCGAGCCGGCATCACTCATTTACACTTCTATATATAATATAACCTATATTGTGTAATAATTTTTATCATAAGTATATAATAACATTTATTAATTAATGATATTTTTTATTAGATAAAATTTATATGTATAAATAATGGATTTGCTTAAGTAGCAAGCATAGTCATATATGAAGCTTGGACTCATGTTTTTTTATTAGATAAGCTTTAGCTTAGCTTGAGCTCGGACTTTGGGCACCTTTACGTTTAATTTAACTAGAGCCTTTAGTAGGTAAATTTCAAGTGGTTTTTGAACGGGTTAACTCCTTAGGGTTTTGGGTTTATGTGTCTTTGAATATACGTCTTTAACATGTTGATCAAACCTTAAGGCTAATACCACTTGGAACTTATAACTGAACACATAACTATTTACTACAGTGTAAATATAAGTGTGCAGATAAAACACATAAAAACCGAGAAATAATCAGTAGTTCAGAACTAACAGTTTTTTTAAACTTCTGACCAATACTTGGGCTTCTTGATTACATTTTGCTCGAGAAAAAGTGGTTTAGCTGGTTGCCTCGTATGCATTTTTGAGGCAAGTTTAAGCTAATATGAGCTCGTTTAAATCGTTTTGAGTATTAAGTCCGTATAAAATTAACTTGAATATAATTAGCCCGCTTAAAATCTAACTTAAAAAAAGGACAAAACACATGGCTACCAATAGGGTCAGCCTATTTTTTTTTTTTTAAATATCAAAAGATAAAAGTATTGAAGTTTATTCCAATTTTGTTCTCTAAAGTTGACAAAATAACCATTTTCCTCCAAATGATTACAAACATCATTTTACATTCAAAAGTTTTATAAGCTGTTTCAATTCCAGTCCAAAAACTTATTATTTTGGATTAAGTTTAAATAATTAATAAAACTTTTGGACTGATATTGTTGGGTTTGTGAAGACTTTGGGCTTGGGCCCATGTTTAGTTTTCTTGTTAATTAAATAGTTAACCCTAATTAGTCTCTATATATACCCATGTCATGTATTGTAATCTTTTGTACTGAGCAAATAAAGAAAACCCTAGTTGCAGCCCGTGGACGTAGGTCACACTGACCGAACCACGTTAAATCCTTGTGTCGTTTATTGTTCTGTTTTTTCTGCGTGATATTCGTTTGTGTGTGTTCGTGTGTTGGTTCCGCTGCGCCGCTTGATTCCTAACAAGTGGTATCAGAGCTTAGGCTCGTTGAACACACGTGATTGCACAGAAGACCATTCGCAGAAAGGTTTGAATTTTTCTTATCGTTCAAAGATTGTCGCTTTTTTTTCTTCTTGTAAGGTTACGATTAAGCAAAAGGAAGGAATCACTTTTGTTTTTCTATTGGATTCTGTGCCATCTAAACAAAGAAAGAAATAAGATTTTTTTTGTTGTTGATGTTGGTACGTAAGCTCAAAAGAAAAGGGGTTTTGTTTGTTTGTGAGCCACTTTGACTAAGTAGCCGAGAACAAGAAGAAAAAAAAAAGGTAACATTCTTTTTTTTTGCGCCTACTTTGATAAAAGAAAAAAAATAATAGTTTGTTTTTTTGGTGATCATCAATTGATTGCGATTGTGATCAAGTACCGGGTTAAAACTCTTTGAAGCCGTCGATTAAGGTTTGGTGAATAACTTTTGGATTCGTCGGGTAAAGATTTGTCTGCAAGGTTTATTGTAGGAGCAAATCGGTCAATTTGACAGTGTTCAGTAGAACAGTCGTCAAGTTCAGGCCCGTGCCATTGCTGTGTCTGTTCACTGTTTCGATTTCCTTCTTGTTTGCTGTTTGAGATGGCTGAAGACGGGAAGGTTGTGATCGAGAAATTTAACGGTTCTGATTTTAGTTGGTGGAAAATGCAAATAGAAGCATTGTTATGTCAAAAGGACTTGGATATGGTACTAGAAGAAAAACCTATGAAAATCGAACAGGCTGATTGGGAATCAAAGGACAAGAAGGCTCGTGCGGTTATTACATTGGCTTTGACGAAGAATGTTGCTTTTAATGTCACTAAGGAAACCACGGCTCGTGGGATGATGACTGCTTTGTCAAATATGTATGAAAAACCGTCTGCAGCGAATAAGGTGTTTTTGATTTGGGAGCTGGTAAACACAAGGATGAAAGAAGGAAGCTCAGTGATTGCTCACATTAACAATCTAAATTCAATATTAACAAGACTTGTATCTGTTGGAATTAAGTTTGATGATAAAGTTCAGGCTCTATTGCTGT
Source organism: Flaveria linearis (assembly GCA_024085815.1). Lineage (NCBI taxonomy): Eukaryota > Viridiplantae > Streptophyta > Magnoliopsida > Asterales > Asteraceae > Flaveria > Flaveria linearis. The sequence goes on from CM044003.1 coordinate 9,037,985, forward strand.
TGTCGTCTCTGCCTGATAGTTGGTCTGGAACTGTGACTACAATTTTAAGTTCTGTGGGGACTAAGGGTTTCACTCTTAATGGTATTCGAGATCTGATTATGGGTGAAGAAGTCAGAAGAAAGAACTCGGGTGAATCATCTAATAGTGAACTACTAAATGTTGACAGGGGTCGGGGTAATAACAGGAACAGTGGGAGTCGGGGAAGAAGTTCATCTAAACCTAGGAAGAATGTGAAGTGTTGGAGCTGCAATGTGGTGGGACATGTTAAGAGTCAATGTCCGAATAAGAAAGAATTGAACACTGCTGCTGGGGATGTTTTTGGTGATGATGTATTGATACTCAGTGTGGAAAACAGTGTGGACTCTTGGGTCATGGATTCAGGGGCTTCGTTTCACGCCATGGACAACGGAGAAACGATGGTGAATCTGAAATATGGTGATTTTGGAAAGGTACGATTAGCCAATGACGAGATACTTGAGGTAACGAGAATGGGTGATATTGATCTGGTTACTTCATTGGGTACTACATGGAACCTAAAGAATGTCAGGGTGATTCCGGGGTTGAAGAAGAAACTGATTTCAGTTGGTCAGCTGGATGAACAAGGACTGGAAGTGAGGTTTGGTAGTGGTAAATGGAGGGTGATCAATGGTAATCTGGTTATTGCTCGTGGTATGAAGCGTGGGTCATTGTATATGGTTGAGGTACCTGCTGAGGGATGTATGACCGTCCCGGTTAAGCACGAAAAAATCCGGTTCACTAAATCTGGTGCTAAGAGAGTTCATTTTGCAAACATGAAGTCTGGAGCAGGGATGTTAGGTGAACGAGTTCAGAAGTCTAAACCATTTAGGGAATTCGGTGACAGTGGGAGCACGAGACGTGTTCCGGGTACAGTTACGAAAAACCGTTGGGTTTTAAAGACTGTGACCGAAAAATTCTCTCCTTGTTATTGTTTGCTGAATTTGGAGAGTGATGGTGATCCTCGGCGTGTCTTTGAATCTGGTGGAATGTCCAAACCGGTTAAGATGGAGGATGAGTCGTTGGCAGCACTAGCCAAGACTGAGTTGGAGCTCGGGGGAGCTTCAACTGACCCTTCTGGTACTTGATGATGAGGGGTCGCTGCAACTAGGAGATGTGATAAAGTTTTAGCTTGTTCTCAGGGAACTGGAGGCTTGGAAGACTTGTTTAAAGATTACTGAAGTTACTGGACGACTGGGTTGCTTTGTACTTGAATGGCGGGCTAGAATTTATCGCAAAGCCTTCAAGTGGGAGATTGTTGGGTTTGTGAAGGCTTTGGGCTTGTGCTCATGTTTAGTTTTCTTGTTAATTAAATAGTTAACCCTAATTAGTCTCTATATATACCCATGTCATGTATTGTAATCTTTTGTACTGATCAAATAAAGAAAACCCTAGTTGCAGCCCGTGGACGTAGGTCACACTGACCGAACCACGTTAAATCCTTGTGTCGTTTATTGTTCTGTTTTTTCTGCGTGATATTCGTTTACGTGTGTTCGTGTGTTGGTACCGCTGCGCCGCTTGATTCCTAACAGATATTAAAACAAGTTATGAAATTTTTGGATATGAATTGATGTTTATAATCTTTTGGAGTAAAATGGATATTTTTGTCAAACCTTAGGATGCAAAACCGAACTTAACTTAAAATATTATAATGTTATCACCAGGATAACCTCTAGGGACTAAAAAATCTAATTTATTTCTAGCTATACACCATTGTCAACACTTGATATCTTAAGAAGGGACACAATTTTAAACACCTTGTTAAGCCAAAGACCATTAACAGGAGTAGAAAGTGCTAATATGTCAAGACAAATATGAGTCAATGTATGTCTACGTGATTCCTAATAGAGCTTAGTGCTAATCTATCAACAAAATCTGTACTTAAAAGTGACTATTTGAATATATAAAGATTCTAATCATCGGAGGTGGAAAGTAAATGAAGGAAGATAAAGCTCACACTAAGGCTACATACATGCTTTTACCTCCATAACGTAATGATAGATGATGAATTGATGCATTGTTTGCCCTTTTGCCGACATGGCCAACCCGGAAGTTCGTCCGTCATCATCTTCCCACAAAATCTCAGGAAAAAAAGGAAATGATTTGCAGTCGAGTTAAGAGCTGCTTTGAGTTCGAGTTAAGTTGACGCAACTCACTCATTAAACAACCACACTTGAGGGATTTGAGGTGTATGTGAGTGCTCCAATACACTTGCATGCATAGAACTTTCTTTTATATTTTTTAATTGGGGTTTCGTGACATATAGCTTAATATTTTCACATATGTTTTGATGTTACATGTATTCATTAAGTTAATCTTGTGCTAACACGAATATAAGTATTTTTGACATGTGCACTTCAAGATGTTGCGCACACATATCATACGAGGAATGCATCAAGAGAAGAAGATGCTAATTCCAAAGAAGTAACCAAAAGTTGAAGAGCCGAAATTAAAAGTTGAGCTTATATACTAGTATGTTTATAGGTTTAATTAATTAGTTTGATTATTTGCATTATTATCGACTTGTTTAAATTCCTAGGTATTAGGGGTTTGATCAGTAGACTACGAGACTTGTTTGGCAAGGTTTGTTTTAATATACATATAGAGTTAAAACTCGTCGTAATAGAAGCGAGTCGAAATATTTTATAAAGAAGAGTCACTCTTTTGTGATCAAATTTAGTGTGAGATGATTTCATGCTTAATTTCCAATATCACATACAATGTTCAAAAGAAAATCTGAAACTTCATGTACATGCATGTACCACTGATACCCTAACACTAAACTTAGACTCAAATATGTGTTTCACATAATAACATCTAGTCATCTACACTTATATGACAAAACTAAACAAGGAACTCAAAGAAAATAAAATGAAACACAAATGATGAACAAAAGATTATAAAGATATATTAACAAATAAAAGGATTATATAAATGAATGGATATGAATTATGAAGATAGAATAATCAAAAGATATCAAGAATTTCTAAAATATAATCATTGCAAGTAGGACAATTACCTCTAGAGACATGAAGCTCCTTCGTACAGTGCTTGCAAAACGTATGTCCACAGGGACCTAACGCTGTGCCCTTATGCTTCCCTCTGCAACCGGAGCACACGTTGCAATCTCCGGCGACCTCTTCTTGTTCATCTTCCTCCGGCTGTTCGTGTTGTTCTTCAACGTGATCCTCTTCATCATCGATGTAATTAGATCCATCGGAACTCAATAACGTCATCAACGACATGTGATTTCCTTCTCCGGCCACCGGTTTTTGGTCGCCGTCCGGCGGATTACATCCGTCGTCGTCTTCCAGATCTGTTTCCAACGGAAGCAATCTGCCGCTCCGTTGCCGCTCCGGCGTGTGCCCTAACTGCAGATTCGCATCACCGTCGGCATCTCCGTCATCGGCGTCGGTAGCGTACCTCCACGAACCACGTCGCGTCATCATCCGTCCGGCGTTGCTTTTGATCGGAACGTCGGAGGCCGGAATCGGTACGGAGGAGGTCCACGCTTTTCCGGTGCGTTTCAGCCGGAGTTTGTCGCGAAACGCCTTCCAATTCTTCTTCGATCCGGAACTTTGATCGTCTCGAATCATATCGACGATACTCCGATCTGTTAACCGATCGGAAGCTGCTTGTTTCTCCTCCATGGAAGCACGAGCTAATCGATCGTTTCTTCAGCGACAATTGAATCAATGAATCAGATCCCGAACGAATTCGAATCTATGATGCAAATTATGCTACAAATTACGATATTCGAAGCGTTTTTCATCAATTTCACGGTTGAATCGTTGTGAATTTGAAGGATTGAATGAGGAGATGTGAGAAATGTTGTGGATCGTTGAAGATGAAGGAATATTTGAGATGATCGTTTGTGAAGTAGTGGCCATGAAAGATGGTATGGAGCGAGTCTCATGGTGAATCAGTCCGTTACTCCGTTTTTTCGTATATTAATAATCGCGGTGATGATTACTAAAAAGCCCTTTGTTCCTTAACAAGAAGTTAATTATTTTGGTATATCCGCAAGGGTAAAAGGGGAAATATGTGTTTTAACAGCAATCTAGAGAATTTAACACACACCATATAAAGGCATAAACTTGTAAAAGGTTCTCAGTAATTTAAATAATACTAATTAGACTAAATTACAGAAATTGTCCTTTAACTATGTTGAAAATTATGGATCTTGTCCTTTAACTTTCTAAATTACACTGGCTATCCTTTTTATTAAACTTTCTTTCACTTAATACCTTTTGTACTAACGTCCGTTTAAAGCTTCTGTTAAGCCCAGTCATGCCCCTCTCACGTGAGGGGCAATTTCATCCTTTTAAACCTATAAACGTTGCAGACGATCAAAATAAATACCCCTACCCCATCTTCTTCTCCACTGAAACTAGGGTTCTTGAAATTGCACGATTATGGTGTATTGTTGGTGTGGCAAGCAAGCTGTTCTAAGAATCTCTTGGACCCCTAGAAATCCTGATCGTCGGTTCTATGGATGTCCTATAAAAGTAAGTCTCCTTCATCTTTTACTTACAGTTGTAATACAGGGATCATTTCTTAGTTATTCTTCGTCCCCATTTCTCTAAAAAGTTCAGTTGTAATGCAGGGATCAAATTGTCGTTTCATTGGATGGTTTGATCCGCAGATGTGTGAAAGATCAGTAGTGATTATTCCAGGTCTGTTGAAGGCAAAAAATGAACTTGAAGAAGATCTTAAACTTAGTCAAGCTGAATCAAGGAAATGGAAGAAGTGTTTGTTTATGAGCTGGATTAGGATTATTGTGTTGTTAGCTGCTATGAAAATGTACTAAACTGATGTTGCTTTCAACTGATTTTGTATTAGGCAAATGTTCTAAGCAAATGTAAAATATTAGGACTAATGTACTGTTTGACTATGGTTATGGGAAATGCAAGCAATGTTTTGAATCTTATATTGTTTCCTCTTTTATGTTTGACAAATGCATAATGAACAGACAAATGCATAATGAACAGACATAAACCAACAAATGCATAATGACTATGGTTATAAGAATATCAATGATGATCAAACAAATGCACATACATATAAATGAACAGACATAAACCAACAAATGCATAATGAACAGACATAAACCAAAAAATGAACAGACATATAAAACAGACACCAAATGCATTTAACCAACAGACTAATGTACCATACAACCAACAAATGAACAGACACCACCAAAAGCATTTAACCAAACATAAACCATTATATTGCATAATGACCATTGATCCAACAAAGTCTATCAACATACATATAAAACAGACACCAAAGGACAGTTATCAAAATACACCATAAGTTTGTTCATTACATAAACCGTAGACAATTCATTAAACCAAAAGACTACAAAACTAGCTTTGTCCTCTGTAAGTCCTGCTATTGTGGCCTGTTCTTTTACACTTGCCGCATGTCACTGATGTTGCTTTCCTTGACAACTTCCCACCTTTTGTCACATCCTCTAACTCTACTGCTGATCTCTTCCTTGCCTTTCTTGGCCTCCCAATAGGCTTGTGATAAATAGGTGGTATGATAATTGTTGGCACTTACGATTTTGGCCACATTGATTTGCCATTAATTGGATAGATCTTGAACTTATAAACTTCTTTCCACCTTTCCATCCTATAAATAGGATTCAAAAAGCTTTCAGGTAAGCCAACTGATTGTCTATTTGCAGCTTTGTTCCAGATGGCTGCCACTGCATGTTTGCATGGTATGCCAGTGAGTTCCCATCTTCTACATGCACAGCTTCTCTGACTCATGTTCACCACACACTGATCTCCAAATAGTCCACATACTTGATAGTGTTCTTCCCCATTCCAAATCACAGTATACCTATCAATAAGTTTTTAATAAAACATATTAGTAGCATATGATTTCAATTTTAAAATCATTCATACTTTTATAATGACCTACTAACCTGGTAGCATCCTTCTTGATTGCCTCAAACAATTTAGTAGCATATGGTGTTAATAAACCATCACTTCTATCAATAACTTTAAGCACATTCACTATTCTCCTCATCAAATACTCCCTTATGTACTCTAAAACAGTGATTATGGGTTTGTCCCTATCATCTAAAATCTTGGAATTCATAACTTCACACATGTTATTAAGCATGACATCTGAGATTGCCCTACCTATAATCAAACAACTATTTTAGACAGGTATATGTAATGATTTAGTAATGAAAGCCTGATGTACTATATTCTTACCTGAAAAGTGTGATCTTGCCCAGTGTTTGGGTGGTATTTTAGATAACCACAAATGTGCATCCTTATTAAACTTCTTTAGCTCATCCATTTCCTTTTCAAATCTAACAGGTGTTGTAGCTGTGGCAATTTTCCATAGAAAATCCTTGTACACTTTTCCTTTGAAAGTTTGTCTCATATTCTCATTGATATGTCTGAGACAGTATCTATGTTCTGCACATGGGAATACCTTAGCCAATGCAGGTATAATGCCCTGTTTTGAACATAATAAAACAAATATGAAATGATGTGAGTTATAAAAGATTGAATAGAAATATTAGCTATAAATGTAAACAAATTAAAGCATATAGGAATACCTTCTGCCTATCACTTATAAATGTGAAGTTTGAGTTCCTCTCTAAGTCCAGATCATCACCAAGGCATTCTAGAAACCATGTCCAAGAGTTAAAAGTTTCAGCTCCTATTATGGCATAAGAAAGTGGATAAATACCATTATTTGGGTCAATACCCACTGTAGTAAGAACTTGGCCTGGAAAGGGACCTTTCATGAAGGCCCCATCAAGGCCTAATAGATCTCTCCCAATTGCTTTGAATCCCTGTTTTAAAGAACCTAAACACACATACACTCTCTTGAATCATCTGTGTTCACTTGTTGGGTCTGTTGATGGCTCAACCTCCAATTTCACTGTTGTACCAGGATTTGTGTTTATCAATTCCTCCATATAATCTCTAAGCAAACCATACTGAGAGCTATAATCACCATGGATCTGGACCATAGCTATGTTCTTGGCCCTGAAAGCCTTCATCTGAGAAACTCCAACCTCATACCTTCTCTGAAACTGCTCTTGAACTGCTTTCACTGGAATATTAGGATTTTCCTCTAATTGATCCATAAGTTGTTTAGAAAGAAAAGTTGCTGTACATGCTTTAATATGCCTGCTTTGAAGGCATTTATGCTCATCTACCAAGGTTTTGACCACCCATGTGTCTGATCTAGATTCTTTGGAAAGTAAAAGCACCCAAGGGCATAAATACTGTTCTGGGTTTGTCTTTTTTCCTCTGCCTCCAACATTTTTCGGTTTTGGTCCTTTACCTTTAATACAACTGCTAGACCCAACTTCACTTTCCTTGTGGACCCCATCTGTAGACTCAAATCTAGGAATATCACCCTAACAAACAGCTCTAACCCTCTTCCTATCATCCTTTAGAATTCTTAATTGTCTTCTTGTTTCAACAGCATGTTCTCTAATAAACTTTTTTGCTTCTTCTTTAGTTCCAAACATTTGACCAAGATAGAACCTTGATCTGTTTTTATTCTCCTTCCTTATGGTCCTTAATCTTCTTTTTCTAATCCTACTACCATTCTCATCAGACTCTGATCCACTACAAAATTATTCATTATCAATTTCATCAATATCTATCTCATAACCATATGCATTATCATTTACATTGGCATCATTTTCAACATCATCATCAACATGCACCCTAAAATCTGTCATATCAACCTCTACATCATCAATATTGTTTCCATCATCTATATTGAAATCACTATCATCCTCATCACTTTTATTATCAACATGTAATGCTTCATTCTCATCTAGATTATCAACATGCTCTCCTGTGTTACCATCTAGATCATCAACATGCTCTCCTGTGTTACCATCTAGATCATCAACATGCTCTCCTGTGTTACCATCTAGATCATCAACATGCTCTCCTTCATTACCATCTATATTATTCCACTGTTCTCTTTCATTTGCTTCAACATGCTCTCTTTTATTACCATCTATATTATAATCATTTCCCATGTGCACTTCTTCATTCCCATCAATGCCATCAACTTGTTCATTACCACTACCAAAGAAAGGATCAAAGTTTGGATCATCTAAACCAATTTCAATTTGATCTTGTTGGACACTACTTTCACCAGTATCATCAGTCCACCCTAACAACAATCTACATCTACTGACATTAGCCATTTCCATAATCATTACTTGTTCATCACTAAGCTCTTCAATTCTAACCTTAGGTGGAGAGCAAAAGTAAGTATGCACATTTGTTGTTTCAAATTCAACATACACATTAAGAAGCTTATGCACAGACACATATTTTAAAAACCCTAACACATCTGCATCACTCCCCAAAGCCCTAAGACCAAAATCTAAATCAGAATCAGGCACTAGATAATGGTAAAACCTAGTGACGTCTGCTTCATAACCTAATATGCCCATAATAACATCCAACTCATGTACAGAAAACTTGTCAATATCAAGCATATCAACAAAATTTGAAATCCCTTCAACGTATGATCTACCTGGAAACCGTGTGAACACACCACCATGATGCAATTTTATAGAAAATAGATGAGGAAAACCCACTGCCATTTGAGAATTACAACAAATTATTAGACATTTCGCATGTAAACAAAAAACTTAAAAATGCAATCTTGATCAAAATATCCACTTACCATAGAAAGCATCAATCTCCTCTTGTTGTAGATGTTGCCGTATCAGATAGTTAGGAGCCATGGATGATTTCCGTGGGAAGATTAGTAGGGATGAAGTGAATTTAGTGAAGATGTATTTGGATAGTCTGCAATATTTAAAGGTTTAAAAGGACGAAATTGCCCCTCATGTGAGAGGGGCGTGACTGAGCTTAACAGAAACTTTTAACAGATGTTAGTACAAAGGGTATTAAGTGAAAGAAAGTTTAATAAAAAGGATAGCCGGTGTAATTTAAAAAGTTAAAGGACAAGATCCATAATTTTTAACATAGTTAAAAGACAATTTCTGTAATTTAGTCTACTAATTATCATGTACGTATTAATTGTTATGTAATGTGTATAAAAGGTTATACATTCTTTTTTTTTCTTTTTAACCTTTTGATTTAAACTCAATAATATTATATATTTCACACTTTAAACCATACAATTTTTCACTTTTTACTTTAGTCTCCAATACTTTCATATTTTATAAATTTTTTGATTTCCGGTCTGAGAGTCAACACGTCGTAACGTGCCCGTGTGGTTCAACGTACGTTGTTACACTTATTTTTTCTCATTTAACATACACGTCATAACGTGCGCGTCCTAAATCGACTTAGTTATTGTTTTTTAATGTTTTACGTTTCACGTGTGTGGTTCAACGTTTTTATGTCTACTCTCCGTTTAGTTTTAATTTTTTTAGTTTTTATTTCTTATTTAATACGAGTTTTTTTTGTGTTGATGGTCGCTGACGGTGTGTCATGTGGGTATTATTTTACATGGTTTTATGCCCCCCACCACAACGCGAGAGACTTAATACTAGTTACTAATAACAATTTGTAACATGTGAATATTAATTTATCATCTAAAATTTAGCACGTGTGACAATAATTATAATTATTTATCTATTATAATAAAAGAAGGTTTTAAGATAACAATTTGCATAATTTTAAACCATCTAATTATAATTTTTCCGCTTATCTCTAATACTAAATAACTGAATTAAATACTAATAATATTATTTAATTTCTTTTAAGATTAAAATAGTTTTCTAATAAATTAAAAAAGAGATGTTTTTATAAATGTAACTTCTAAAGAAACAAAACTTTAAAAATAAGAAAACTTTCTAAAACGTCAAATATTTTTAAAAATATAAAATATTTTAAATTGTTTTTTATAAATTGATTTTTTTAAAGCAAAATAATCAAAATTCAAAGTTATAATAAGGAAAATTTTAATATTGACATTTTTTAAAATGGTTTGTTTTGGAACAAAACATTTAATTTAAAAAACAAACAGTAAATGTTTTATAACAAAAGTTTATAACAATGATATCATTATTTAATTAGTTATTTTTTTTCTCATATGTAATTTTAATCATACATAATCTCAAAATATCATTTTTGTTATTCATAAATTCCATTACTAACTATTTAGTATTTTATTTATTCATCTCGTATAATATACGAGTTACTAACCTAGTTTTGTGAATATAACCACCTTTGTATTTTTTCTTCTATTTCACCTGAATAATACACCTTAGAGACGCTTTCTATTCTTCGACGACAATATTATCACGTTTAACAATTTTACTTACAAGTGTTTTAGATCCTTTAAAAAAAGTCTTAGATTCAAATCTAGAATTTTCACTTATTTTCTATATTTAACCCTTTAGAAAATCATATGCTTGACATAAGTTGTGATTTATTCATCTTGTTGGATAGTAACTTGTAACTTTGATTCAGTTTCATTATTTATGTTATTAGGCCTCTGTAATCAAAACTATAAAAGTTTTTAAGCTGTTTTAGTTGTATAAACTTTTTTTATGCAAATAAGCACTTTTGTTGGTTTTTGAAATACAAACACATAAAAGTGTTGCAACAAGAGCCATGATATAGCACTATGAAGATTTTTATGAGTCCTAAAAAGGATAAACAATGTATGTAAAAGATAGTGGCACTTGTTTAGGCTCTTATACGACATCAAACGTATTTGATTGATTAATGAGTACAAGAGGTATTTAAATAGGATCACAAGTTATAAATCAGACATCTTCTAATTATCTAATAATACAAACACACGTGTTGTGTTATAAGAGTAAACAAGTAATTCAAGTATAGATATTTTGATCACGACATTCAATTTGACATATGAAAGCACTTTGGTGAGAGTATAGGATCTCCATCACCAGTCTTTTTGCCCAACCTTTTTCACGGCTTTGACAATAATTGTTAAAGGCTCATCTTTCACTTTAATGCAGTAATAATTGCTGACGTGTGAGAGGAACCATGAGACTACTTCTTGCAATGATGGTTTATTTAGGTTAGAAGCATCCTCGACGATCATGACCGTTGTTTATAACTTGGTCTTACTGATGTTAGGGGTTTAAAATGAAGTTTATCATGGTTAATTGGTTAAATTTAATGCATTTAATTTGGTCAAGTGTAAGAGATTGTGTTGAACAAGTTAGCTACGAGGATTTGATGTTTTGTAGGTTAAACGCAATCATTTGAGGAGTTTTGAAGAATGCACATGGAGGATAATCAAAGATCATGATAGATGAGATGAAAGAGAATTCAATTACGAGAATGTGGCCGCAAACGGGGAGGAAAACGGAGTCCGAACGAAGAAGTTATGAAGAAAACAAGAATCGGACAAAGTTGGTCGACCATGACCTACGGCGGAAACCTGACCTACGTCGCATCAGTTCAAGAAAAACAGAATGGCCCTGGCGTAACTTACGGCAGAAACATGACCTACGGTACTGGACACGCTGAAATCATTTATAAGTCGCGAAAATTAGGTTTTGGGATATATCTTTCATTCTACACTTCCATAGTCGCCCCCTTTCGTCCCCAAGGCTTCAAGAGGCTCCCGAGAGGCGATTTCAAGGCTTTTCAAGTGATTTTAATCATTCGGTTTGATTCCTTAACGTTAGATACGATGTTTAATCTTGATTTTGATTTGGTGTTCTTCATTACTATGTCTAGCTAATCTCCTAGTAATCTTCTTTGGGTAGTAGGGTTTACTACTATGATTTGTTCTTGATGATTTGTGGTTGAGTTAATGTTTGAACACGGTAGTTTAAGCCGAGTACATTATTTGTTGGTTGAAAACTCTAAAATATGTGTGTTGCTTTCAATTCACTTGTTCCACTTTGATTGTTTTAGATTTCTTTTCATCTGGAAACGTTGATGTTGGATGGGATTGAGTATCACAAACATAGGATATGATTCGAGTAGTTCTTTAACAACAGTCTTATTCAATCTATTGTTTTTACCCAAATTGACCCGTTAAGCTTATATGACTTTTATGAACACTCAAAGCAAATCTAAGTAGTAAACCTGAATCCGGAGAAGATTACTTATTTACATTATTGTTTGCAACTCAATTAATCATAAAGTTCGTTACTTTTCTCGATTAGTTATTTTTACTAAGTTTTTGTAATCAAGCTACAAACTTTTAGATTTAAATACAAAACTTTCCACATATTCCTTGTGGATCGACCCGACTTACCCTAGCCATCTTAGGTGAGTTTGGAACCTTATAAATTGTTTTTGATTAGGCTTGACAAACCGATATCAAAATGGCGCCGTTGCCGGGGAATTAGTGCGCAAAGTGTCAAGTTTAAGTTTTTACTTGTTTCGCTTGTTTTATTTACTTTCTCTTCTTTGTTACGCTAGGTGTGCTTGTGTGTGCAGGTGACAGCTCCGTGTATGCATACCCGGTACGCAAGGAACAAGTCCCCGTTAATCTTTGATCCAGAAGTTGAAAAGACCGCTCGAAGAAATCGAGCACAATCCCGTGCAAAAACTCAATCATCAAGAGCAATCAAAGAGTGCAAGATGGAACACAACCCACCACCACCACCACTTAACCAAAATCCACCCAATGACCAACCGCCAAATCCACCAATTGATCAACCTCCACCAAACCAACCAAATGACCCATTACCATACCCAAATTTGCAGCCACAAGCACAAAACCCAATTGCCCACAACCTACCACCTCAAAGACAAAATCCTTATCCTCAACCAAGACAAAACCCCTATCAACATGGACTCCCAAGACAGAATATGAGACATCAAAGGGGGGTTAATAGGATCGAGGCCGAAGAGGATAGATTTGACAGATTGAGCATCCATACTTGGGATGATGACATAGATGGACGAAGTGATGGGAATGAAGATGAGTATGTTGAGGAGGATGTGCAATACTATGAACCTAATAACAACCAAGGCCGATACAGACAGAATGAACAACCAAGGCAATATAGGCAAAATCAGGGCCAAGTTCAAGGTAGAAGACAAGGATTTCCTTGGGCAAATCGAAACCCCGGGCTTCAACCCCGCCAAGCCATTGTACAAGGGGTTGATAGCCATTTTCGCCCTACCATTGCTGGAGCTTCATCACCCATAGTCAGGCCACACTTTAGAGGGAAGTCATTTGAGATTAGGTCCAATAGTCTGGCCATTCTTCCTGAGTTTCATGGACTGTCCAAGGAAGAACCCTATTTGCATCTGAACGAGTTTAGTGCCATTTGTGAGACTATTGGGGCACAAGGTTTTACACCCGAAGAAGTGATGTTAGTGCTATTTCAGTTCACATTGAAAGGAAATGCGAAGAAGTGGTTCCATTCCCTACCTGCTGCCAGCATTTACACATGGGAGCAAATGCAGCAGGCATTCCTAGAGGAATACTATACACCACAGAAGACAAGTGAAGCTAGAACTGCCATTCGTACATTCAACCAGAAACAAGATGAACCATTCCATGAAGCTAGGACCAGATTCAAGGAGTTGTTGAGAACTTGTCCACATCACGACATTCCTCAATGGGAGTTGATATCTTCATTTTATGATGGGTTATCTGCTGAAGATGTAAGAGATGTGAATTCAACGAGTGCAGGAACCTTCATGACTAATACTGAGGATGATGATTGGGAGTTATTGGAACGGATGAGTATACATTCAAAAAGGCAAGCTCAGTCTCGGAGGAAATCAAGGAATGTGGTTGATGATTCGGATAGACGGACTTCCAAGTTGGGTCAGTCATCAGGTAAGGCTACAGTAAAGGCTACAAGTTCTTTTACTATATGTCAGGGATGTGGTGAAGCTGGAAACACTGCAAGAGATTGTCCAGAGTTTGATGAGGGGTTGGAAGAGGTGAATTATGTACAGGGTGATAGGCGACCATACAACAACAACACTAATAACAACACCTATCACCCCGGTTTGAGAAATCACCCAAACCTTAGATATGGTAACCCAGACAACCAGTTGAACCCAAACTTTCAAGGCAATTCACATCAGCAATATCAGAACAGGTCAACAGGACAGGGTGGTCATTTCAATCAAGGCTATAACATGGGTGGTCAGAGGAACTACCTGAATAACCAAGACTATGGTGGATCAGGAGGAAATACAGAGCCAACGAACAAGGAACTTCTAGAGTTTATGAAAGAGATGAAGAAATCAAATGAGGTGAGAGACAAGAGCTATGAGGCCTTGAGCAAGCAAGTTGGTCAACTAGCAGAAGAAGTGGCAGCTCTTAGGAAAGATCCGGGGAAGTTACCAAGTGATACGATCATGAATCCACAACATCAAGGGACAAACATAAAGAACATGAAAATGTCCACATTAATTCGGTTAGTATCCTCCCCAATTCTAAAGTTTTCACTGATGACTTTACTTTTTTATCAAAACAAGTTGCAGGTAAGGAAAATGAAGTCGATGGAGTAGAAGAGAGTGACCCAGGAGAACCCATCATTCCAATAAGAGTAGGAAAGTTTAAGATAAAAATGGCACTCTTGGATTATGGGGCAGGTGTTAGTATCTTGCCTGGTGCGTTATATGATCAATATGAGTTCGGCCCTTTACAGGAGGTTGACAGTACCGTGGTGTTAGCTGACTTGACCTGCAAACGTCCTAGGGGGATGGTAAAAGATGTGATAATAAAGTTGGGAGATTTCTACTACCCGGTGGACTTTATGGTGCTTGACTATGCATCAGTGAGAACAAACGAGCAACAAAAGGTTATTTTAGGACGACCATTTTTGGCAACTGCCAATGCTTAAATCAACTGTCGGGATGGAACAATTGATATGACATGTGAAACTCGTAAGTTACGTTTTGATGTATTTTCCAAGTCAATCACCTATTTTGTTAATGATAATTTTTTTGATGCAAATGTTAGTAATATGTGTGTTCCTCCCTACATCTCACATGTAAACGAGCACATAACTTTTGATAATGGTTGCAAGTATGATACGGATAAACAGGTGGACTTGACAGAGTTTGTAGATTCAAAAGAAAATAAACAGCCAGTGATGGAGATGGAATTAAAGCATGAGAAGCCAAAATGGAAGAAAAAAGTTAGTGATCCACCTGATCCTAAAAATGCTCAAGTTAAGACAACGATGTTCGGTCCATGTTTGGATGACGTTAGGAAACCGCTAGATCAACAAAAGCAAATAATTATAGAACTCTCAGAAGGCAAGCACCACTTTCGACCACCATGAGTGGTGACAGGTATGGTCTGGCTGAAGACCTAAAACTTAGCGCTACTTGGGAGGCAACCTGAGATGTTTGTAATTTTTAGTTATTTTTATGATATTTTTTTTGTTTGCAACTTTGTGAGAGTGTTCACTAGAAACCCTCACGAGACTTCACTCATCCACTCGGGTTTATCGAGAGGTTTAAAAGGCTTGTTGCATATGCTAAATGCAACCGTGATTCCTGCGAAAGTGAGTGTTATTAATTTTTTTTTAGTTTTTGTTTTAGCGTTTTAGCTTCAAGCAGATGCAAACATGCAAGTGTGGGGAAGCACATTGAATTTTAATAGCATATTTGATGAGGTGGTTAACAAGTTTACCCATAATCTTCATGTAACAAGATTGAAGCACTATCAGATCATCTGTCATCAGGTCCATGTGTACTTTCTTTGACTTTATTTGCTATTTTTGTTTTGCACTGGGGGGAGTGTTTGGGGTTGGTAAAGATAAAAAGAAATCATGTTGAATTTGAAACAACCATGCATTGGGGACAATGTATCCCAAGTGTAGGGATGGGGGATTCATAGGTAGACACGTATTTTGGAGAAATGGAAATTTGGACAAAATTTGAAAATTTGAAAATCTTTAACATTGTTCTCTAAAAATACTAATCATTGATTAAGGTTCTTGGTCATGGTTAATTCCTCAAAGGTTTCAACCCGGTCGGTTAATGGCAGTTGGAAAGGGAATGCCTAGCTAGAGGTGGCAAACCTTGGGTGTAGTAAACTTGCACATGTTATGTCGGCAGCCCGATCCCACCGTTTTCATATGTGAGAAGCTTATTTTTTGGTCGTATTAAATCTATTTGCTTGTTTGAGTATGCAATGATACAGTCTAATGGTAGAACTTGTGGAGCGCGGGCATATTGAAGCTTGAAACTGGGATTCCCATTAAAATGATTGAGGCATTAGGATTAACCATAGGATAGCTCCATAGGACCCACCTATTTAACGTTTATCCGTAGTAGCCAATTTTGAGCCTCTTCCCATTCATTTGTTTCACCAAACTCCTTGACCCACTAGCCTTTTGTGTAGCCTATTCATTTGTTTACCCATGTGATGGAACTTGAGTTCATTAGTGGTAGTAGTGTTAAGTTTAATTTGATATAATGTTTCGAAGATGTAGTTAGGGATTGTTAAGCATAATAAATCCCGTTATGTTTTGTTAAGTTTTATTCTAAAAAAAGAAAAAAAAAGAAAAAAGAAATGGAAAGAAAAGAAAATTATGTTAAAATAGTGAAGTTGAAAAACGGAAGTATTAGACATGACAAGAAAAAAAATTGTGCTTTGGAATAAAGTGTAGTTAAAGGGTTTGAAGTCATTGAATAAAGTAGTTAACTCAAGTTTTTCATCACTTTAGTCACTTATACCCTAAATTATCCCTACCCGAACCTAAGCCTAACATTACAACCTTTGAAAAGCCCTCATGATTGGTGTGCAATCTCGTGTTAGTGAGTGGAGATTTGATTGTTTTACAAGCCTATGCTCACTAGTTTTCATCATTGCTTGAGTGCTTCATAAATACCGGCACATCTTTGGTCGGGCCAGAAATTACACCGAGTGGAGAGTTTTATTGTGAGGGGTATGATATGTGCAAAGGAACCACCTAGAGTTTGAGAATCTTAGTTAGGCAGTCCAGCGGGTTAGAGGTTTGTGGTTGTTAACGGGTCATAGTTGCTAACTTGGGAATTAGGTATGCCCTTGAACCTTAATCGAGTTTGGTATGTATGCGTTTATGTGCTCACCTAATTTTTGTTTGACTTGAATTCTTGATTTTTAAAAGCAACCTCGCTCGAGGACAAGCGAGAAACAAGTGTGGGGATGTGATGTTAGGGGTTTAAAATGAAGTTTATCATGGTTAATTGGTTAAATTTAATGCATTTAATTTGGTCAAGTGTAAGAGATTGTGTTGAACAAGTTAGCTACGAGGATTTGATGTTTTGTAGGTTAAACGCAATCATTTGAGGAGTTTTGAAGAATGCACATGGAGGATAATCAAAGATCATGATAGATGAGATGAAAGAGAATTCAATTACGAGAATGTGGCCGCAAACGGGGAGGAAAACGGAGTCCGAACGAAGAAGTTATGAAGAAAACAAGAATCGGACAAAGTTGGTCGACCATGACCTACGGCGGAAACCTGACCTACGGCGCATCAGTTCAAGAAAAACAGAATGGCCCTGGCGTAACTTACGGCAGAAACATGACCTACGGTACTGGACACGCTGAAATCATTTATAAGTCGCGAAAATTAGGTTTTGGGATATATCTTTCATTCT
Organism: Flaveria linearis; assembly: GCA_024085815.1. NCBI lineage: Eukaryota > Viridiplantae > Streptophyta > Magnoliopsida > Asterales > Asteraceae > Flaveria > Flaveria linearis. The sequence goes on from CM044003.1 coordinate 9,055,543, forward strand.
ACACTTCCATAGTCGCCCCCTTTCGTCCCCAAGGCTTCAAGAGGCTCCCGAGAGGCGATTTCAAGGCTTTTCAAGTGATTTTAATCATTCGGTTTGATTCCTTAACGTTAGATACGATGTTTAATCTTGATTTTGATTTGGTGTTCTTCATTACTATGTCTAGCTAATCTCCTAGTAATCTTCTTTGGGTAGTAGGGTTTACTACTATGATTTGTTCTTGATGATTTGTGGTTGAGTTAATGTTTGAACACGGTAGTTTAAGCCGAGTACATTATTTGTTGGTTGAAAACTCTAAAATATGTGTGTTGCTTTCAATTCACTTGTTCCACTTTGATTGTTTTAGATTTCTTTTCATCTGGAAACGTTGATGTTGGATGGGATTGAGTATCACAAACATAGGATATGATTCGAGTAGTTCTTTAACAACAGTCTTATTCAATCTATTGTTTTTACCCAAATTGACCCGTTAAGCTTATATGACTTTTATGAACACTCAAAGCAAATCTAAGTAGTAAACCTGAATCCGGAGAAGATTACTTATTTACATTATTGTTTGCAACTCAATTAATCATAAAGTTCGTTACTTTTCTCGATTAGTCATTTTTACTAAGTTTTTGTAATCAAGCTACAAACTTTTAGATTTAAACTACAAAACTTTCCACATATTCCCTGTGGATCGACCCGACTTACCCTAGCTATCTTAGGTGAGTTTGGAACCTTATAAATTGTTTTTGATTAGGCTTGACAAACCGATCACTTACCGATCTGTAGCACTACATACAAGTACATGTAAGCAAATTGAATTTCCTCAGCTTTTTAAAGCATAAAGATGTTAGAAGATTTGACCTCATCTGAACCATCTTCTTTCTCGACAAAATGCAAATCATCAAACTTCGTGATTGCGGCAGAAGACTCAACTTTCTTATCATCCTGTAGGTTATAAAACAAGTACATTGAAAATAGTAGATAATTAAGACATCGAAAAGAATGCTTTTAGTTTCCTCCAAAGTGGATCCAAGATTGGTCCGGTATAGAGTCCCGTCATTATAATTCTTTAAATGACAAACACCAAACAAAACTTACCATTAACAATGGCGGTTCATGGTTAATGATATGCAACCACCAAGGATGATGATTAACTTTTGCCCACACCAAATCTCTCTCATTAAATTGATTCTCCATGGATGGATCTCATTAAATTGGTTCTCCATGGATCGATCGTTCTATGATTCTCAAAGATCGAAGTACTGTGATTGATCTTGCCTGATCTAAAAATCGATGATTTCAGACCATTCACTTCTCTCGTTAGCCAAATCTCATTGTCTGCCTCTTTATGCTGCTCTACACTCGACTCATATATTATCAGGGAACCCCAAATTCATGTTTTATACCAGAATAAACTCATTTGAAATCCTTTTTAGTTTTCACATGTAACAATCAACTATCAAGTCATCATAGGCAATCAAAGTGTGAGACGTTACTATTAATACAATCATAAAGTGACGCGTTGCACCAAAGTCCTTCATATATTTCACTCACATGAGGTGTTCCACAATTGATTGCCAACTCATTAAGTGCAATCAAAAAGTTATACGTTACTATTTATCCAATCAAAACGTGACATGTTGCACCAAAAGTCCTTGTAACATTTTACTCACAATGACGTGTTACGCAATCAATTGCCAACTCATCATGTGCAATCAAAGAGTGACACATTGTTAGCATGCAATCATACAGTAACATGTTGCACTAAAAGGTCCTCGAAACATTTAACTCATAATGACAAGTTCCTTTAATACAACACGAAATAAAAACCTAAATTTTTCACCTTATATCCCACGAAATTACTATCACGGTCATAAACATTTTAATTTAAGCTTTTCTAAAGATTCATTAAATTCTAACATCTTATACCTATTTTGCTATGGGGAACGAAACCTCCATTTTATATCCAGCCATTACTTAATAACTTAAGATTGCATATCTACTGAAACCAAGTTGAAATAGGAAGCAAACTCAACACATCTAATCTATTTTCTCAAGTAATAATGCAATTAGAGATGAAAATCCATAAAGAACACAGAGCATTATCTGAATGTACACAAAGATTTTTATGTTACATAGTTATAATAATGAAAGCATATATCCTACATAGATTATAGAAGAAGCTTATAAAAATCATACACATTTAAATCAGTTGATAACTTTTTTTACACCTAAATATGAACATAAACCAATAACTTAGTTGATAACTTTATATTTTTTACACCCAAATCACATAGTTATATTAACATTTATAAAATAAGCATGTACAATCTGGATTTTATAAATAATCACATGTTAAAAGTTGCAGGTAAAAACGAAAAAGAAATGGTAAGAAAAGTTGAAACCTTTAATAAGATTTGACGGTTTGTATATTTATGTGTCGACGACTTGTACATTATTACGTACAATTCTGTTATGCATGAAATTTATATTTAAACATAGGTAAAAATAAGCACGTTGCAAGTATAATCAAAATCTTTTAAAATGTTAAATTTTAATATTTATAAGAGAAAAAATAAGCATAAATTTTGAGTGTGTCATAAAAACAAATAAATATTGATATAAATCGTAGATATAGCTAAACTTGAGAAAATTAAAATGTAACTTTTCAAGGGCCTTCATACATATTTATAAAATGATGCATAAGCCACTTTGTACATACGCATAAACACTTTGCAATATACAAATCTATAATCTATAATACAAGAATAACTATGGCTACATATGGCATCCTTCTAGCCCATCCACCTAAGTGTCATGTTTGCATTATCACATGTCGTTACATACTTCAAATCTTGAGTTACCATGTATTTGAAAACTATTAACTTAAAACAATTACAATAGATTTATATTTATGATCATTTATTGCTTTTAAATTATTTGACATCTTTTCAAAAGTTATAAGAAATTACTAATTATGTTAACGAATAATGAATTTATTTATTTTAATTTTACCATTAACAATTTTTTGTCTTATTAAAATAAAAAATTCTATCATATTTTCTTTCGAAATAAAAATTCTCTTTTAATTAATTTTAAATTTCATGACATTATTTATATTTTGGTAATATTTTTTTTAACAAATGACTTTCATTGATATGACTTTTATCCATTCTTTATAATCTTTAATACTATTACACAAAGAAGTAGATAATATTTATAAATAATTAGTTTTTAATTTTAATTGTTCATTGTTGTTTTAGTTACCTATCATTATTAGATACTTGTGTAAATCTTATCAAATTTGTTTATTAGTTGATAATTTTTTTTAATTTTTCCGTTCAATCATTCTAGCTTCATCTGTTTCTATAGTGTAATGACATAATTTTTATACTATTATATTGTAATAACCTTTTTATTCTAAGTTATCTATTCAACATCATATATAATTCACACACACATGTGTGTGTATATATATATGTATATATATATGTATGTATATATATGTATGTATATATATGTATATATATGTATATATATTACTGTGAATTTATTTACTCATATGTCATTTTAAGTATTTGTCAACTTGTGTAACACGGGTCACTAACCTAAGTGCATGTATGTATAATTAGAACGTCAACGGAAAAAAATTGGAAGAATATTACAAATTGTTAGATATGATATTAATTTGACAACCACTATTCTAGATTAATGTCATGGTTATACTACTAGAAAACTGGGTAGTTTGCTACGCACATATGCGTCGCAAATGCATAGCGAACCGACATTTACAATAAAATTGCGACACATATTTTGAGTAGCATAAACCCTTGTCGCAATTTTTTTGCAACACGTTTGCTACGCAATTTGCGACACATTTGCGACCCAAAAATGGAGTCGGAATTTTCCTACCCATTTGCGACACAAACTATTAATTACTATTATTATTATAAAACCATTTAAATATTAATTACCATTATTAAAGTTTTTATATTTTAATTGATTATTCAGTTTGCTACGCATTTGCGACGCTCAACATTTCTGTGAGATTTTAGTTTTGCGACGCATTTGCAACGCTCAACATTTCTATCATATTTTAGTTTTGCGACGCACTTGCAACGCTTAGTATTTCTATCAAATTCTAATTTTGCAACACATGTGCAACACACCATCTTTATATAATTTGCGACGCATTTGCGACGCATTTGCTACGCATTTTATTTTTATTTTTATTTTACATTTAAATAATATAAAAACCTACGTTTTCCACTAAAATAAACTAAAAATCTATTTAAAAAACAACAATAATAAATCAAGCTAAACCATGAATACAATAACATAAATTAAAAAATTTATACATCACACTCAGTTTATATTGTAAACTACATATCTAGCATGATTTTCTAAAATAACATGTAACGATTACTACTAAACACTATGGTGTCTAAAATAATATCGCTTGCCTATTCCTCCCTCTCTGGCTTTCCAATCGGCTTGATGTCATATTTGGGTGCGTCATCCAATGCTTTCCTCTCAAAGGTCCAATAAAAATCTTAAATGATCATTTAAGTTAAACTCATACAAATGCACTTATAGTTTGGTACTCATATATAAATCAAGAAGATATATATAAAAAAAATTGTTGTAAAATGAGCATTATATTTGATAACATAATCATTAAATGATCCTACCGAGTGGAAAGGAAAGCAAATTAACTAGAATAGTCTAAAGCAAATTAACCATAACATAAACAATAATAACTTTTAACATATAATTGCTCTTCAATGTCTACTAATAAAACAAAATGAAAGATATAACCAAACAAATAATAAAGAAAAACAAAATTAAGTTAGCAGAACTTAAATAAGACTAAATAATAAGTCACATTACAATAGTTAGATTCATTATAAGACTAAATAATCAGTCACAATTACAAGAATTAGATTCATTATAAGACTAAATAATAAGTCACAATTGCAACCGTTAGATTCATATATAAGACTAAATATTAATTCATAATTACAACAGTTAGATTCATATATGCATCCATTAATGTGTATCATCCAAAAAGAAATCAAGTGTCCATTAATGTGTATTATCCAAAAAGAAATCAAGTGTATTTTGTATTTACCTTCAATGTTTTAGTAGCTCAGGATATGATACTTCAAAAATAAAACAAAGATGGGTCTCTTCCTCCTGCTGGATTTCACAAAATGTATGAGAAACCTACAAAGTAGCTTAAGGATGGCCATCCATACTCTGTTGAACTGCAAATGTAAGAAAAGATCAAAAAATCTCATGTAATCAACAAGATTTATTTCTCCTTGTGTAACAAATACAACATCAAAGCGTGTATACCTCTTGTTGTAGATAAACCTTTGCTTGAATATAATCGGTATGGTAACAATCAAAATGATTCCCTTGCTCACTTAATTCCAAAACTACAATCCTAATTCATCAACAAAACCTATTAGTTAGCACAAACCTCCACATAAGAACCATAGGTTTTTGAATTAGATTTGAGCCAAATAAAACCCTAGGTATCAACTTTTTAAAAACAAAACATACCTGATGGTGTTTCCATCTGACCGAGGTGAGAGCATGACCATGCCTTGAACATTATCAAAAACGTCCGATACAATCCCATTAGAACATGTAGAACAAAAATCGTCTGAAATAGGAACAGAATGAACGATACACGTAAAAAATGAAGGTAAACGTTAAATCGACATACAACTTATAGTATATGCATAAGAGACATTGTTCACATTGAAGAACCATACCACACAACTAAGACACACCATCTCAGCATCACCGTTGAATGTTAATGATAACGACAAACCTACACCCGGGATTCAAACACATAAAAATCGAATCGGCACAACACCTACGACAACACATTGAGCGAATTGGTAACAGCCTGTCGATCTGATTCGGGGATTGAATAACCCAAACCAAGAGTTTGTGATAATCAGACACGAAGAAGGAAGAAACGCTAGTGGATTGTGGAAAACATACCTGTGATTCAAGATTTGAAAAGAAACGGAGCCAAAAACTAACGCTGTGTTTCCGAGTTTATTTAACGAAAGAAAAGAAAAGAAACACTTTCTTTTCTTTTCCTTTCTCTTCTTTTCTTTTCCTTTCTCTTCTTTTCTTTTCTCTTTTTTATCTTCTTTTCTTTCTTTTCCTTTCTCTCCATTTCCTTCCATTTTGGAAGGATTGTTTTTAGTCTTATTTTTCCTTCCATTTCCTTCCATTTTGGAAGGATTGTTTTTAGTCTTATTTTTCCTTCCATTTTCTTCCATTTCCTTTCTTTTTTCTCCTTAAGAAAACTCGGGAACATGAATTTCTAACAATCCTTTCATTTCCTTCCATTAAAAAAACTCTGGAACACAACTATTTCTTCTTTTCTTCCATTTCTTTTCTTTTCTATCCTTAAATGAGACTCGGGAACATAGCGTAAAGGAGAAAGTCGAATTTCAAGATCAGGAGGGAAATGAATTTTATAAGGGAGGGAAAATGAATTTTAGAGTTAATTGCTACTAACTAAATAATTGTTAGAAAATTTATTAGAAAATCACACATAATATAAGTATTATTATGATATTAGTGACATTAAAGTTAATTGTTAGAATTGGAATTAAATACAATTATGCATTTTAACTTTTTAATTAACAAACATACTTATAAAAACAAAATCATTAGAATATCAAATGATCTAAAAGCTTATATTATATATAGTTAGACGATACAATATGAAAAGAAAAATTAAAAAAATAGAGGTGATACAACGGAACAATGTGTTTATAATATGATTTGATATTTAGGTTCATGGATACTACTAGTTATTTCCCTGGTTTTTTAATAACTACTAGTTATGTGCTTCTAAGGCCTTCCGAGAATCAAATGAGTATGCGAATGACTCGTGATACATACATGACAGCTTAATTCTTTTCTAGACAGTTCAACACATCTCATTAAACATATAAGGATCCAAATGTAACCATCGACCCTTAAATGTTGTAACATTCTCTTTAAATACCAGTACAAATAGAACAAGTATATATAGTCACATTTTAAACACATTCATGATAACTTAGTCGAATATGTAGAATGTTTTTATTAGAAGCAATGTGGACTTTAAATGATGACTATAGACTACACGGTGATAGCTAGTAATTAATTTTTGTAACATCCTATTTTGTGAATGAAAATAAAATATTTAAAACTTATATTTCAAATATTGTTATACGAGTAAGTGTTGAGTCATATTATCATTAAATTAAGTTACGTTTAAACAAGTGTTGATTTTGTTTCATAATAATAATAATAATAATAATAATAATAATAATAATAATAATAATAATAATAATAATAACAATAATAATAATAATAATAATAATAATAATAATAATAATAATAATAATAATAATAATAATACTAATAATAATAATAATAATAATAATAATAATAATAATAATAATAATAATTAATAGAAGCAAGTGCATGTGTGCAACGTGTGGTAGGATGCATGTATACACATGTATACATGAAGTCAAAATAATAATACGAGAGAAAGCTCGCCATAGAAAAAAGTCTTTCTCTAATATGACTATGAAAATCTAGCTCCATCCAACACTATGACGGTTAAAATTAATATATATATATGTGTGTGTGTAATCATTCAAAAGTCAAATAACAATCCACGTTAGTAATCTCCTGCCACCTCTTTCTTTGTTTAAACCTTATCTTCAATTCTCAAATCTTATAAATGTAAGTTTCTCATTCACTAGAGAGAAAGACTCTCAAAAAGCTATAAAAAATCGAACCATCGAAAGAAAACTGTAGAAAATTTTGGAAGTACTTGATTGGCTAACTGGTGGCAATATGCACTTGTTTAACGATGACTACTATTATTAATTTATAAGGAGGTAAGTACACCAACCCATAACTAATTTATGTTATATGTTTAACTACGTGATATATGATGTTTATATTATGAGTTTGTATGTATTATGTGGAGATGAAACGTGTTCAATTACATGTGATTTGAATTTATTTATTATGATAAACATGATTATGGAAGAAATGCTTTATATGATTACGGGTCCAAGTATGTGTATTGCTAGTTTAAAGAGAAGTTAATATATGTAAGGATTTCGGGTGTTGAAATCCCAAGGGGTTCGGGTGTTGAACTCTACATATATATAAAAGGGGAGTTAAATATATGTAAGGATTTCGGGTTTTGAAATCCCAAGGAGTTCGGGTGTTGAACTCCACATATATAAAGAGATGAATTAATGATCCTCAAAGGTTAAAAATAAACCCATAAGGAATTCGGGTATTGAATTTCAAAGAAGTAAAGAGGATTAAGTAAATAAAGATTTTGGATGTTAAATTCTAATGAATAAAAATATGTTTTTGAAAATAAAGAGGTGTACTTACTTAGCGAAAGCTAATAAAAATATTTTTAAATATTTTCAGGAAACGCATTAATAAATGGTTAAAGCTTCACGGACGAGACTGGACTGACGAAGGAACCCTACTCTTGATTAATATTTAATATAATAAATATTGTATTAATAGTTTATAAAACGTTTATGTTTTCTTGTAATAGTCATATATATTTCGTATAAAATGACATGTCACCCCGAGTGATAAATTTTGATGTGAATTGGAACCTAAACTCTGATATAATTGGTGAAAGTGTATAAAAAAATTGGTTTGTTTCAAGTTGGTATCAGAGCACGGTTCGAGAGATTTAAGTATATAAAAGAAATACTTAGACTCGAACCATAAGTGCTACTGATATTAAAACGAGAGGGTTCAGTCAAAAACGGTCCAGGGAAGCAGATAAGTGGGAAGTTTGTATTGGTGCTTTATGAAAACATATGAGAAAATATGTGTACACTGAAATTTATATGTTTGAGATATCATATGGTAGTTGGAAAATTATGATGAGTATAGTATATTGTTTTCATACCTGGCCAGTATGAGGGTAATATATCATATCATTATGAATTTCCAATGATCATATTGTATTAAAAACATCAAATAGTAAGTATGGGGATGGGGAGTACATATACATAAAATGATATGTGAAGTATGTTATAAATGCATACATAGTACTTGTGGCCTTAGATATATAGTTTGTGACGTTAGGAACATTAAGGCCTTAAATAAGTACTTGTAGTGTAGAAATCATTAAAAAAAGTAACATGAAATAAATAAATTGTTTAGAGAGAGAGATATGGCGGATGAAAGAGGAGAAAACGCGATACAAGGTGAAGGCAGTTGTAACACTGAAAAGCTTGTAGATGATGCTTTAGAAAGATCAGTGTATTCATCTCATCTTAATAACAATACAACGATTGTACCTGAGGAAATTCGGAGACAAATTGCCATTAAGGTGGGAAAGGCATTTGAAGCCAATATCTCATTTCTTTTAGCTGAAATGCAAAATTCTATAGGAATTATGCTAGACGAAAAATTGAAAAAGAATGAAGTGGCCATAGAAAAACCTACGAATAATATAAGAGCGACGCCAATAACTGAAATCGAAAAACGTCACTGCACGTATACAAATTTCATGGCATGTAAACCGTTACAGTTTAAAGGTGAAATTGACCCTTTGGTGAGCCAAAGGTGGATAACAGCCATGGAAACTATTTTGATACGTGTCATTATGACCCGTGTGATGAAGTGATGTTTGCAACGAACTAGTTCTATGAAGGAGCTAAAGACTGGTGGGATATGGTGAAGAAGGAGAAGGGGAGAGAAAGAATTAAAAGTATGTCTTGGGAAGAATTCAAACCAATCTTTCTAAAACATTTCAGTTCTCGTGTTGCAATTGATCGTATCACTGAAGAACTTCTTCATATGTGTCAGGGCAACGAGACGGTGGATGAGATCTTTAGAATTTTCTATGATAAAGCAAAGTTTTGTCCTTCGCTTTTCACTTCTGAAGAAATGTGGATGACTCGGTTCCATCTTATTCTTAAGACAAAATTAGAGAATTTATTTCTCCATCAAAATGTGGAAGTCTTGAGGAACTTCTTAATTGGGCTCGTGAACGAGAGATGGAACTGAAAAGACAGAAAGAAAGAGACGGGAAGAGAAAGATTGATGGTATGGTTCCTGCAGTACCTGTAAAGAAAGTAAAATTTATAAAACCTGTAAAGATTTCAGGCTCAATCAAAGAATACGGTAACTGTCACTTCTGTGGAAAGAGGCATCTTGGGGAATGTCGTTATAAGAACCCAATTTGTTATAAATATGGGAAACCGGGGCATACCGCACCACAGTGTATGAGCCCTGTAAACTTATGTTATAACTGCTATAAGCCGGGTCACATGAGAAATGATTGTCTAGAGCTGAAAACAAGGGTTGCGAATACTACAGAAGGATCGAGGGCTTTAGAGAACATGAAACAGTTAGAAGCTCCAAAACTACGAGGTAGGGCTTTTCAAATTACTGCAGAAGAAGCAAAGGTTGAACCTGATGTCGTCACAGGTACCTTCCTAGTCAACTCCCTTCCTGCATATGTTTTATTTGATTCTGGGGCTAGTAGATCATTTGTATCTATAAAGGTTGCCTGCCATAGTTCTTTTGTGAGAAGTAAACTAGTAAATGTGTTAGAAGTTGACATTGCTAGAGATAAAAGTTTCTTCGTATCCGGAATATGTCGAAACTACAAAATAAATATTCAAGGAGAGGAATACGATATTGACTTAATTCCAATAGAGTTAAGGGAATTTGATGTGATTATTGGGATGGATTAGTTGTCCCAGCATCACGCGTCGATACTCTGCAATCGAAAGATTGTTCAATTTATGTCGCCAATGGGAGAACAAATCTGGATTTATGGAGAAAAAAAGAGCAACATAATTGTATGTTCAATGGCGAAAGCCAACAGTTACATACGACATGGACATCAAACGTTTCTAGCCTACGTGGCTGATAAAGAAACGAAAGAAAGGAAACTTGTTGAAGTCTCTGTAGTTAAAGAATTCCCAGACGTTTTTCCTGATGAGCTTCCAGGTATTCCAACAACAAGGGAAATCGAATTCAAAATCAATTTAGTTCCTAGAGCTAAACCTGTTGCTAAATCGCCATATCGACTAGCACCCAACGAGATGAAGGAATTGATGTCTCAACTTCAAGATTTATTGGATAAAAGTTTTATTCGCCCATGTGTTTCACCTTGGGGCGCACCTATATTGTTTGTTAAAAAGAAGGACGGTAGCATGCGGATGTGCATCGATTATCGTGAATTAAATAAGCTGACCATCAAGAATAGGTACCCTTTGCCTAGAATTGATGATCTTTTTGACCAACTACAAGGCGCTAGATGGTTCTTAAAGATTGATTTAAGGTCAGGTTATCATCAAGTTAAGGTACGAGAAGAAGATGTACCTAAGACAGTTTTTCATACTCGTTATGGGCACTATGAATTCGTTGTGATGCCATTTGGTTTAACAAATGCTCCAGCGGTTTTCATGGACCTTATGAATCGAGTATGTAAACCTATGCTTGATCGTTCCGTCATCGTTTTTATCGATGATATTCTTATCTATTCACGAACCGAAAAAGATCATGCTCAGCATCTTTGTGAGGTTCTCAATGTGCTAAGAAAAGAAAAGTTATATGCAAAATTTTCTAAATGTGCATTCTGGATTTGAGAAGTCCAATTCTTAGGTCATGTGATTAATGTGGAGGGTATTTTGGTGGATCCCTCCAAAATAGAGACTATTATGAAATGATCACCTCCTAAGACCCCAACTGAAGTCAGAAGTTTTCTGGGGTTAGCCGGTTATTATCAGCGTTTTATTCAGGATTTCTCGAAAATAACTTCCCCGTTGACAAAGCTAACTCAAAAAAAATCCAAATTTGAGTGGAATCTAGAACAAGAAAAGGCGTTCCAACTTTTGAAAGAAAAGTTAACTAAAGCTCCTGTTCTGGCACTACCAGAAGGAACTGAAGATTTCGTAGTTTATTCGGATGCCTCACGTGTTGGATTGGGTTGTGTGCTTATGCAAAGAGGAAAGGTAATAGCTTATGCTTCACGGCAATTGAAGTCATATGAAGCAAATTACCCAACCCTGATCTTGAATTGGCAGCGGTCGTATTTGCGCTAAAGATCTGGAGGCATTACTTGTATGGAACGAAGTGCACTATCTATACTGATCATAAAAGTCTGAAATATTTCTTTGACCAAAAGGCATTAAATATGAGACAACGACAGTGGTTAGAACTGGTCAAGGATTATGATTGTGAAATACTTTATCATCCGGGTAAAGCTAATGTTGTAGCCGATGCTTTAAGCCGGAAGGGGAATTACTCTCCAATTAAAGTAAAGTCATATAAACTGATTGTGAATTCAGACTTGTTTGATCAAGTTAAAGTTGCACAAGTGGAAGCACTGAAGGAGGAAAAATTGAAGCGTGAAAGAGTTATTGGTCAAATTCAATATTTTGAATAAAATGATAAAGGAATTAAAGTTCGTTTTGGACGAATTTGGATTCCTCAAAATTGTAATGTCAAAATAATGATTCTTGATGAAGCGCACAAGTCGAAGTACTCAATTCATCCCGGTGCAACCAAGATGTATAATGATTTGAAGAAACAGTACTGGTGGCCTGGAATGAAAAGAGATAGTGCTAAATATGTGGAAAAATGCTTGACTTGCTTACAAGTCAAAGCTGAACATCAGAAGCCATATGAGAAAATGCAACCGTTAGAAATTCCGTTATGGAAATGGGAGCATATTACAATGGATCTGGTGACGAAACTTCCAAAAACTGCAAAAGGATATGACACGATATGGGTAATTGTCGACCGTCTGACAAAAAGTGCTCACTTTATACCCATTCGTGAAAACTATTCGTCTGAACGAATGGCGGAAGTATATGTTAACGAGGTAGAGTCAAGGCATGGTGTGCCATTGTCTATTGTATCAGACAGAGACACACGTTTTACCTCAAGATTCTGGAGGAAATTTCAAGAAGGAATGTGCACCAAATTATTAATCAGCATAACGTATCACCCCCAGACCGATGGGCAAAGCGAGAGAATGATTCAAACTCTCAAAGATATTCTACGTGCATGTATTATTGATTTTGGTCGTAGTTGGGACAAATATTTGCCCCTAGCAGAATTCTCTTATAATAATAGTTATCATTCGAGCATTGGAATGCCCCCGTTCGAAATGTTGTATGGCAGAAAGAGCCGCAGTCCTGTATGTTGGGGAGAAGTTGGCCAAAGAGAACTTGCTAATAAAGAAGCAGTGGAAGCGACAAATGAAAAGATTGATCAAATTAGAGCGCATTTAAAAGCGGCTCAAGATCGATAAAAGTCGTATGCAGATAAATGAAGACGCCCGATTGAATTTCAAGTGGGAGACTATGCTATGTTAAAAGTCTCTCCATAGAAAGGTGTGATTCGTTTTCGCAAACGTGGCAAGCTAAGTCCACGGTTTATTGGTCCGTTCAAAATTATTGCTCGTGTGGGGCAAGTGGCGTATCGTTTGGAATTACCTGACGAATTAAACGGAATCCATAACACATTTCATATGTCATATTTACGAAAAATGCTTAGCTGATGAAACGACGTATGTGCCGTTAAATGAAATAGAAGTTGATGAAAAGCTTAACTACATAGAAAAGCCAGTGGCGATTCTTGATCGTAAAGTTAAGCAACTACGAAATAAAGAAATAAAACAAATAAAAGTACAGTGGAAACATCGGCGTGGTTCTGATACCACATGGGAAGCCGAGGATGAAATGAAGAAATATTACCCCGAATTATTTGAGGTATAAATAGGTTTCGAGGACGAAACCTAAATAAGTGAGGGAGAATTGTAACATCCCGTTTTGTGAATGAAAATAAAATATTTAAAACTTATATTTCAAATATTATTATACGAGTAAGTGTTGAGTCATATTATCATTAAATTAAGTTACGTTTAAACAAGTGTTGATTTTGTTTAATAATAATAATAATAATAATAATAATAATAATAATAATAATAATAATAATAATAATAATAATAATAATAATAATAATAAATAATAAAAGCAAGTTCATGTGTGCAACGTGTGGTAGGATGCATGTACACACATGTGTACATGAAGTCAAAATAATAATGCATTGGATAAATATGACCATGAAAATCTAGCTCCATCCAACACTATGACGGTTAAAATTAAAATATATATATGTGTGTGTAATCATTCAAAAGTCAAATAACAATCCACGTTAGTAATCTCCTGCCACCTCTTTCTTTGTTTAAACCTTATCTTCAATTCTCAAATCTTATAAATGTAAGTTTCTCATTCACTAGAGAGAAAGACTCTCAAAAAGCTATAAAAAATCGAATCATCGAAAGAAAACTGTAGAAAATTTTGGAAGTACTTGATTGGCTAACAGGTGGCAATAAGCACTTGTTTAACGACGACTACTATTATTAATTTATAAGGAGGTAGGTATACCGACCCGTAACTAATTTATGTTATATGTTTAACTACATGATATATGATGTTTATATTATGAGTTTGTATGTATTATGTGGAGATGAAACGTGTTCAATTACATGTGATTTGAATTTATTTATTATGATAAACATGATTATGGGAGAAATGCTTTATATGATTACGGGTCCAAGTATGTGTATTGCTAGTTTAAAGAGAAGTTAATATATGTAAGGATTTCGGGTGTTGAAATCCCAAGGGGTTCGGGTGTTGAACTCTACATATATATAAAAGGGGAGTTAAATATATGTAAGGATTTCGGGTTTTGAAATCCCAAGGAGTTCGGGTGTTGAACTCCACATATATAAAGAGATGAATTAATGATCCTCAAAGGTTAAAAATAAACCCATAAGGAATTCGGGTATTGAATTTCAAAGAAGTAAAGAGGATTAAGTAAATAAAGATTTTGGATGTTAAATTCTAATGAATAAAAATATGTTTTTAAAAATAAAGAGGTGTACTTACTTAGCGAAAGCTAATAAAAATATTTTTAAATGTTTTCAGGAAACGCACCAATGAATGGTTAAAGCTTCACGGACGAGACTGGACTGACGAAGGAACCCTACTCTTGATTAATATTTAATATAATAAATATCGTATTAATAGTTTATAAAACGTTTATGTTTTCTTGTAATAGTCATATATATTTCGTATAAAATGATATGTCACCCCGAGTGACAAATTTTGATGTGAACTTGGACCTAAACTCTGATATAATTGGTGAAAGTGTATAAAAAAATTGGTTTGTTTCAATTTTGCGGACTTTAAATAACTTTTCCTAGTGTAGGCATGGGTGATCGGTCCACGCTAATACTAGAGTAAAGTTTCTAATGTCTACCCTAGTTATGACCTTAACCCTCGTTTTAAACCAAATCTTAATTATAGTTATATAAGCATACATGTATGATTTTGTGTATATTCGAAACACGTACACAAACAATACGCTTACACATAATTTACATACATACACACAATAAACACACGTACAAATACACACGAGTATGCCTACACATACATACTCTAACACATAAAAGCATTAGCATCCCATTACTTATCCTCATTAATATAATTACACTAAAAACCACTACATTTCACTCATCTTTTCAATTAAATGATACTTTTTATACCTATATCAATTCTTTCTCATTCACTTACAACAACTTAAATATTAAAAAATTATAAAGGGTTGAATATATTGTCACATCCCGGCGGAAGCGTGAAGCGATTTGGGTGTGACTTGTTTGTTTAGAACGCATTTGATTATAAGGAATCAAATTACAAACAATATTAACACATAAAACACATAACATGATTATATAACATAAGTTAGGATTACATCATTTACTTAGATAGTTAAAATTTGATATAATCCTATTACAACTTTTATTTAGCTACAACATCTTCTAATGCGATGGAAATGAGCGTTCACCACAACACTGCCATCATAGATGTTGACAGTTAGATTCACACAAACCCTTCCAACGTACACATCAAAAGAGAAATCAACATTGTTAGTCATTTTCACCTAAAAAACATATTCAAAATAGTCAACATAAAGTTGGTGAGGTCATAGGTTTATTTCCAGACAAAATATTTTATTGATTACAACCAAACTTGCTCACACACATAATTTATATTGTCACGAAATAATTCACAAAATCAGATAATATAGCATCACTACACTCATTCTGTTGGTGCAGGAAATATTTAAATAGCATGACAACACTCATCCTGTTGGTGCAAAATATTCTCTTAAGTAACGCTACCTATATTATCCAACGGTTCCTCATTTGAATTAATGGTTGTATCACAAATGACAGTATATCGCAAGAATTTCAAACATAGTACATCAATCAAAAACACAGTATGCTTTTCCCCCAAAAACTTTATAAATACAAAAAATGGGGCTATGAGTCTCACCTGTTCTCCAAAATGTAACTTATAAAAATAATTTTATAAGAGATAAAAAATTTTAAAAATTTTTAGAATCTCAAATATAACCAATTCATAAAAATTCAGCTGTAATATAGTTAGATAATATTATCATAAAATTCCCAACTTTTATTTTATTATAAATAAATTGTTATGATTATCATAAATTCTCCATAAATCACTAAAAATAGCTAATGTTATCCAAAAATTCTTAAAATTTTCCATAATATTATTTCAATAGTCTATATTACCATATAAATTTCATGATGTCTAATTCACAACTGATTTATTTCTGTAATTCTTACAATATTCCCAAAATTCATTAAAAATAGCTATATAACTCCAAAAATTATGAAATTTACACCATATGTTTAATTTGTTTTATAATGTTTTCATTGAAATTTTCACGATTTATGGTACTTGTTAATTATTTATTTTTAATTTTCTTTTACAGATCATTTGAAAATTCATTTTTCATTCATAAAAAGGAAATAAATTACCAAATAATTCCTGGAGACTTTATATCACAATAGAATAATTCTTTGATTTTTCCAGAATTTTTCCAAATTTATTTGTATTTTTGAGTATTTATTGCTTATTTTACCAATTAAACAATTTTGTATAAATCATAATTTTATCAAAACCTACAGAATAATGTTTCAGTATTTTTGTAAATATTTTTCAATATTTATTCCCACAATCTCATTTTTCTAATATTTTTGCTTATTTTACTTAATATTACAAGATTTATTCTTAAAAATTTCAAAAGCTTTTATTTTTGTCACAAACTTCTGAATTTTTAACATCTCATCCTTGTGACTTGACAGGGAATAATAATTTCATGGTGTTTTAAGGTTAGTCTTGGTGTACATTTACCAAGACTTAGTTATATATGTGTTTATAACACATATGTAATGTTGATTTTTAAAACATATAGAAGAAGATTACAACCTTGTGGATGATGAGAATGATGACCTTGATGATGTTGTTTAAGAACCGAGGCAGTTACTTCCACGATTGTGTGGTGTGTGGAGGTGGTGGTGATGTTTATCCGAGAGTTTCAAGAGGGTTGGTGATGGTTGTGTGTGGAGGGTAATCCGAGAGTTGGAGTTGGTCGTGGTTGCTGGTTGTGTGTTTGTGTTCAAAGGAAAAGAGTTGGTCGATGGATGGTGGTTGTCTCAAGAAACCGAGGGATGAAAGTTGGTCGTGGGTTTGGTGGTCGCGGTTGGTTTGTGATGTAATCGAGGGGAATGGCGGTTTGGGGTGCTTGGCCGAGAGGTATTCTTAAAGCAAGAGAGTTCATCATGATGCCTATGGTTTAGAGAAGTGATGTGGATTAATAGGGTGCTTTGGTGGCGGTTTATAGTGTGAACCGAAGGAGGTGGCGGTTTGTATGGTTATCTTGGTGTATCAAGCATGCAAGGTGTCAAGCTAAGGCTTGCATGACTCACCTTTAGTCATGATTACCTCCATGTGGTCTTAACTTTTCTAGATGGTTGTTTAGGTTGCTTAAGCCAAGAGGTTTTATAGAGATGGTGGCGGTTTTAGTGATTGTGGTATTTAGCCGAGAGTTAGCAATTAAGCTAGGTTTCGAAGGTTTTTAATGGTGGTTTAGGTGATGGTTTGGCTGAGAGATCCATTTTACGGGTGCTAATGATTTTAGTTAGTCATTAACCAAGCCTTTAGGTAGTTAGTCTAAGCTAATAATCTTAATTCGATGCTCGTATATTTAGGGTTTTGCTTGATTGTGTTGTTTGATTATGTTAACATATTGCTTTGATTCATAACACATATATATAGTAGCATAGATTACCACAAGTCTAAATCATGTGTGTATATATATATATATACCTATACGTAAAATATATACTTATATGTATGCACAAGTAGAATATATACATGCATGCAAAAATCTACATTTATGCACAGGTAAATTCTATATATATATACATGCATGCAAACATGCATACATAAAATATATATACATGACATACATATATATATATGACATAATAATGTAATTTACTAAATAATATTCATTAGGTGTTAGTCGAAATATAAAATTTTTCTTAGGATATTAAATCGTCTAACCTTATTTTTAGGGTTGTCACATTCTCCCTCCGTTAAAAGAATTTCGTCCCGAAATTTATTGGTGAGAAGTTTCTAAAGTCGAGTGGAACTTGTCTTGATTATCAGCTCTGAGCAGATGAGAATATTTCTTTTTGATCTCATGTTCCTGTTCCCATATGTATTCTGGTCCTCTCTTTGCATTCCACTTAACTTTCACTATAGGAATTCTATTCTTTCTTAATCTCTTTGTCTCTTTGTCTACAATGGCTACCGATTCCTCTATGAAATGTAGTTTCCTATTTTTTGTGATTTCCTGAATTGGCACTATCAATGACTCATCCGTTAGACATTTATTTAAATTGGACACATGAAAAGTGTTATGTACTTCTCCAAGTTCTTGAGGTAATTCTAACTTATATGCTATAGGACTAATTCTATCAATAACTTTAAATGGACCAACATATCTGGGGTTCAACTTGCTTGGCTTCCCAAATCAGAAGATTCCTTTTGAGGGAGATACCTTTAAATAAACTTTATCTCCTATTTGAAATTTAAATGGTTTCCTTCGTTTGTCTGCATAACTTTTCTGTTGATCACGAGCTGCTTTCAATCTATTTTTAATCTCAGTGACCTTGTCCGTGGTTTCTTGGATTAATTCAGGACCTGTAAGTTGTCTATCATCTATTTCATTCCAACATAAGGGTGATCTACACTTTCTTCCGTACAAAGCTTCAAATGAAGCTAACCCAATACTAGAGTGATAACTGTTATTGTATGAAAATTCTATTAATGGTAAGTGGCTATCCCAATTTCCACCAAAATCTATAGCACAAGCTCTTAACATATCTTCTAGTGTTTGTATTGTCCTTTGGCTTTGTCCGTCAGTTTGTGGATGATAGGCTGTACTTAAGTTCACTTGGGTTCCTAAGGCCTTTTGTAATGTTTGCCAAAATCTTGAGGTAAACCTACTGTCTCTGTCTGATATAATGGATACAGGTATTCCATGTCTAGACACAATTTCTTTTAGGTAAATTCTTGCTAGTCTTTCTATCTTATAATCTTCTCGTATGGGTAAGAAAAGAGCTGACTTAGTCAATCTATCTACTATAACCCAAATTGTGTCGTATCCATTTCTGGTTCTTGGTAGTTTGTTTATGAAGTCCATTATAATCTGATCCCATTTCCATTCTGCAATCTCTGGTTGCTGTAGGTATCCTGAAGGTTTTTGATATTCAGCTTTTACTCTTGAACAGATATCATATTTTTCCATAAATTCTCCGACTGATTTCTTCATGCCTGGCCACCAGTATTGGCTTTTCAAATCCTTGTACATTTTATTATTTCCTAGATGTACAGAATATTTTGACTTATGTGATTCTTGTAGGATAATTATTCTAATCACGCTATTGTCAGGTACCCAAATTCTCCCATTAAATCTCAGTGTTCCATCTGTTTCTTCATTCAGATCTTTTAATTGTCCCTTTAGTTTCAATATATCCTCTTGTTGGGCTTCCAGGATTTGTTTTAACAAATCTGAATGTAATTCTATTTTCATAGCACGTACTCGTAATGGCTTAGTCCTTTCTTTTCTACTTAGAGCATCAGCAACTACATTTGCCTTACCGGGGTGATACTTGATTTCACAGTTATAGTCACCTAATAATTCTACCCATCTTCTCTGCCTCATATTTAACATCTTATGATCAAAGATATGTTGTAGACTTTTATGATCCGTATAAATTTTACATTTAGTCCCATACAGATAATGTCTCTAAATTCTTAATGCAAACACTACTGCTCCTAATTCTAGATCATGGGTGGTATAGTTCTTTTCACTGCCCCTAAGTTGTCTAGATGCATACGCAATTACTTTGTCTTTTTGCATTAAAACACATCCAAAGCCTTGATGTGATGCGTCACAATATACTACAAAATTATCTATCTCTTCTAGCAATGCTAAAATAGGTGCACTACATGACTTATGCTTAAGGAGTTCGAAAGCTTCATTTTGTTTTTCCCCCCATACATACTTTCTATCTTTCTGAGTCAATTCTATCAAAGGTTGAGCTAACCTTGAGAAATTTTCTATAAATCTCCTATAATATCCCGCTAAACCTAAGAATTGTCGTACCTCTGTTGGGGTCTTTGGAATTTCCCATTTTCTGACAGCTTCAATTTTTGCTGGATCAACTTGAATTCCATCCTGATTAACTACATGTCCTAGGAATTATAGTTCCCTTTTCCAAAATTCACATTTTAAGAATTTTGCATACAGTTTCTCTTTTCGCAATAATTCCAAAGTTAATCTTAAATGTTGTTCATGGTCTTTCTTATTTTTAGAATAAATTAGAATGTCATCTATAAAGACTATAAAAAATTTATCTAAATAGAGTTTGCATACTCTATTCATTAAGTCCATGAATACTGCAGGAGTATTGGTTAATCCAAACGGCATTATAAGAAATTCATAATGTCCGTGCCTAGTTCTGAATGCAGTTTTTGATATATCTTCATCTTGTACTCTTAACTGATGATATCCAGATCTTAAATCTATTTTTGAAAAATAACTAGATCCTTGCAATTGATCGAATACGTCATCAATTCTAGGGAGATGATATCTATTCTTTATCGTAACCTTATTAAGTTCCCTATAATCAATACACATCCTAAAAGTCCCGTCTTTCTTTTTAACAAATAGAATTGGTGCTCCCCAAGGTGATACACTAGGGCGTATAAATCCCTTATCTAATAGTTCTTGTAATTGGGTTATCAGTTCCTTCATCTCAGTTGGTGCTAAATGATATGGTGCTTTAGCAATAGGGGATGTTCCTGGTATTAGTTCTATTCTAAACTCTACCTGACGAGGGGGTGGTAATCCAGGTAATTGATCAGGAAAAATATCAGAGTATTCATTAATAATAAGAACACTTTCTAAATTCCCTTTATCAAGCTTTGCATCAACTATATGAGCTAAGAAAGCTAAACATTTCTTATTTAAGCATTTTTATGCTTTCTTGCAGGAAATCAATTTCATAATACCATTTGGCCTGTCACCGTATATACAGAGAGTTTTATTTTCCTTAATCAAAGAAATTTTTATCATTTTCTTATCACATATATTTTGAGCATGGTTATTACTTAACCAATCCATGCATACTACAATATCAAATCCTCCTAATTCAATAGGAATCAGATCTATATCAAAACAGTATTCATCTAAGTTCAAAATACAGTTAGGAATAATTTCACCAGCTTCGATTATTTTACCATCAGCTAATTCTATCACGTATTTATGTCTTAGTTTCTCAGAGGTTAAACTAAGTGATGGTCTAAAGGTATTTGAAATAAAACTACGAGTTGCTCCTGTATCAAATAATACTGTTGAGTACTGGTTGTTGATAAGGAACGTACCCGTAACTACTTCTGGTTCATGTCGAGCCTCTTCAGCTTGCATTACGAAAGCTCTTCCACGGGATTTGTTTTGGTTAACTGGAGCCTTACCCTTTCGTTATGGGCATTCATTACGAAAATGATTCTCGTTTCCATACTGAAAGCAGACTGGTTTAGGGTTGGTGGGGTTCTTGCAATCTCGGGATATATGTCCTTTCTTCTTGCAATTATAATAAACCACTGTCATACAATTCCCGGAGTGATATCTTTGGCAGATATTGCACCGTGGTTGCCCTTCAATTTTCTTTTCCTGTGCTGGTCCTAAGAAATTTCTTTGTGGAGGTCGGGTCATTTTTTCTGAGGGTTTTCTCCAAATTTCCTTCCTGTGTGGTTTTCATTCCACTTTCTTTTCTCTCCTATTTTTGGATTGCTTAATGATCCATTCCTGATCATTTCATCTGTTAAACTTCCTGACAGGCTTACTGCTTCCTGAAAAGTTTTGGGCCTTGCGGATTTTACTAATCCTCTTATTTGTGGTACTAGTCCCCAAATATATCTTCTTATCCTTTTTTATTCAGGGGTTATCAGATGTGGTACTAACCTGGAAAGTTTATTACACCTGTCGGTGTATTCCCGA
Organism: Flaveria linearis; assembly: GCA_024085815.1. Taxonomy (NCBI): domain Eukaryota; kingdom Viridiplantae; phylum Streptophyta; class Magnoliopsida; order Asterales; family Asteraceae; genus Flaveria; species Flaveria linearis. The sequence goes on from CM044003.1 coordinate 9,078,085, forward strand.
TGTGCAGCTCTTTTCATTTCTAGTGCCAAAAATTCAGTCTCTAATTTTTCTATTTCATTATAAGGACAATATTTTTCTATCACTAGATTTCTAAAATCTTCCCAACTTATCTTATTCATAATATGCCTACCTTTAGTGTGTACCTCCATTTTTCACCAGGATTGTGCCTCTCCTTTTAGTGAATACGAAGCAAACAGTGTCTTGTAATTGTCAACACAGTTACTAATTTCTAAGACTGCTTCCATTTCATCTAACCAGCGTAGGGCTTGCACAGCTCCTCCTTTTCCATCAAATTCCCGGGGTCTGCAGGACATAAAGGTCTTATAAGAACATCCTTTTATGGCTCCATTCAGGATGTCTTCCTCCTGTCGCTCTTATGGATTAATATTTTTGGGCCTTTCCTGTGGGTGTGAGGTGGTTCCAAAGTTCAGATTTTGTTATAGTTGAGCTATCAAAGTGGGTAAGGTAGCTTCTATTTGCTGTGCTACCATTTGAGAAATCCTGTTACTCTCACTTGCGTCATTATTCACAGGTTTTTCTTCCCCAATTCGGGTTTTAGGTCGTCCCACTCGGGCTGTTCTTCGTACAGGCTGAGTGTTTCTTTTTGGCGGCATGATTCACTATTATAATATTAGTATCATAAATAGATATTCTAACACAAATTTATCTAGCACATAACAAATAAACATTTAAACACAAAGATATATATATTATTAAGTTCTTATTATTCTATAAGTTAGACTAGATAATTTCTAATTCTTGCTAATCCACTCCCATATCTTTGTGAAGATATTTTTCTTAGGTGTCTTTAATTTCTTGATATCCTTCTGGATCTTACAGATTCCATTTTGTATTTTCTTGAGCTTTTCGAGGGTTTGCTGAGCTATCTCCACCTGATCCTCACTTAGCTTTAGTCTTTTAGTTATTTTGTCTTCGCTTCCAGAGGAATCTGATTGTTGTGTTGCTATGTCTTCATTTGTCTTAACCAAAAGTTTATTACCACGTCGTATCTTCTTCCGAGGGGTCTTAATTGTATATCCCCCAATGTGTACCGGTGCACGTTGAACATAAAATTTTGGCTCATTTTCAACTTCCAGTTGAGGGATTTCCATAACTTGGTTCTGGTTCAGGTGTTATTTCCTTGGAGTTGCTGGTATTAGTCTCTTTGTGGTAACTATCTGAATTCATAGCTGCAAAAATTTTCTTGATAATTTGTAGCGCCCTGAAATTTCCCGAAACAAGCCATTTAATAATAATGGGCTTTTAAGGGTTAATTTAAGAAATAAAGGGGTAAATTAGTGGGCTATGGATCAAATTAGCCTTAGTGGGCTAGGCTTGATGGGTTTAAGGGCCCTAATCAGCCCTTAAACATGCATAATCAGTTCCATTCCATCACCTTGCAACCCTAGCCACCAAATTCGTAGAGAGAGAAAGTAGAGAGAGAAAGTGAAGAAAATCAAGATTTGGAGTTTGAAGGGTTGAAGGATTGGAGAGATGGGTGATTGGAGCAGCAAAACATAAGGAAAGAGCAACAAAACAATGTAAGAATCGACCTCTAAGGCCTTCTGTAGATCAAACCCGGATTCTAGGGTTTTGGGGTTTTGAAAAGTTCAAAGAAACACATAAATGTCAAATTTTTACGTATGAAAACGTGTAAAAAGGCTAGATCTGGTTTCATGGAAGGTAAACCAAGGATTTGGACGTAAAAAGTTAAGATTTTGGGTTAAAAACGGGCTGGTTCTTAGTTTTTACTCATCCAGCGAAACTGGGCCCTGATCCAGCGAATTTAAGTATTCATCCAGCGAAACTGTGCATTTATCCAGCGAAACTAGGAGAATCCTAGCGAAACTACAGTTTCGCTACAGCGAAACTACAGTTTCGCTACAGCGAAACTACAGTTTCGCTGATAGCTTCGCTAAGTACTTAGGCTGACCTTAGACATTGCGAAACTAGGAAATTCCAACGAAAGTTGGGCGCTCATGCCAGCGAATCTGTCCAGCGAAACTGACAGAAGTGCTGCCCAGCGAAACTGGTAGCGAAACTGCCAGCGAAACTGGCAGCGAAACTACCAGCGAAACTGTGGGCGAAACTATGAAGAAAATGACGTTTTTGCATATTAACTTTCGTACAGCTAGAGTATTCAGGCTATAGCTTAAGAGGCTTAGAATTTAAGCTATTGGACAAGTTCAGGTGAGTTCTAGATCCCCTATTTTATACATGTTTTAAATGTTTTGGGGCGGTGTGCATACTAAATATATATCTTTATTATCAGTCTTTTAAAGTAAAGTTTTATACGCTACCTTATATGGAAATAGGGTTTTCTAAGGAATTGTTGACGTGTTTTCCTTATTGGGATACAACCTTAGTAGTGATGAATTGCCTTTTAATGTGTTGTGTTATATTATGTATAACTTAAACATAAAAGTGAAACGTAAAGAAAGGTTATGGGGCCCATAACGTGTACCTTGATAAAGTGATAAAGTAAAGCCTTGCAAGCAAATTGATAAAGGAGGGTTGCATTCGTTGTGCCCTCACCAGTGATAAAGTGATAAAATATGCTCGAACAGGCAGGTCAGTAAGTCCTGAATTGGCATGACAATAATGGCCTGATCGGGTACGACAGTAAGTCCTTAATTGGCGTGTCGGTAAAGTCCTAGGCGAGCCTAGGCACCGGTAGTGACAGAGAATTGACGGATAAAGAAGAGTAATAAATAACAAGAAATGATAAAGTATTGATAAAGCGATAGCCTGTGTGTATTGATATTTTGATAGACAATGATTATTTTCAACTGATAAAGCTAATATCTTTTACAAAAGTTATTTAGCAAAGTAATCCTAGAATTCACTCAGCGAAGCTGACTTTTGTATGCATATTAGTTGACAGGTGAGAGTTAGAGCTATGGGATAGAAGCATGGGACTGAAGCTTCTTGGCACTAGAAGACTTGCATCCCTGATGGAGAAAAGCTTAAGAGGACTTTTAAATAGTTTTGAAGATTAAAGACATTGTCTATATATTTAATTCTAATGAATTGAAACTACAGTATTTTCCGCTGCAAAATATATATTTATACATATATGAGTAAGTGATTGCTTTAAATCGATGTTTTGCTGTGAATGATCAACTGTGAGGTCCCCCTGGAAAGGAGGGCCTTACAAGTTGGTATCAGAGCCAATGTTTAAGAGATTTGGGGAAGACATTTTTATAAACCTAAACTTAAACAGATAATGGGACCAAGTGTCAAGGATGCCAGTCCAAGAAGCTCCATGCTGAGAGGTAACAAATATGTTATAAGTTTTATTCTAGTGGGTAGTGCCCTCTTATTTAAGCTAAGAGTCGAGGTAGGGTATGATAATGTTATCTGTGATGCCTATCTGAATTTATGTGACTTATATGTGCATAGAATAGGTATAGTAGGTTCTAGTGTTAGTGTGGTTCAGGATAGGAAAGTTTAGGGCACGAGAAGTTCTGTAAGTAGTTAATCACAACTGGCCACTGTTATTAAAAATTTACAAAACTTGTCATGATCTGAACCTGCCTTGAAAGACCATGTTGACATTCTGAATCTTATAGGAAGTAGAAAGAATGACACCAAAGAAAGCAGTTCCAGCTATGGTCACCCGGAGAAGCACTAGGGGAATGCCCCCTATTAATGCGAAAGAAACTGCAGGTGGAACTGCGAAACCGACCAGAAGGTCAACCAGGAAGCCGGTTGACAAACCAGTTAAGGAGGAGGTTGAGTTGGAAATGGAAGCCGAGGGGCCTACCACCGACCAGGCAAAACTGAAGGAAACAGTGAAAGAAGCTATCGCCCAAGAGGTGCACCAGGTCCTATCTGGAGTGATGCCCGCTCTGCTTGCGGAATTTGTGGAGCAGGTTAAGGGCGACAGTAAGAAGAGTACGACTTCAGAGAAGGTTGATAAGAAAGGAGCGGTCAAGACTGAGGAGTTGAGCGACGAGGAAGATCGTCTTGGTAACCATGACGGTTTTGAGGCGGAAGAGAGGGCGAAGGGGTGCAGCTACGGGGATTTTCAGAGGTGTAAGCCCCCAACGTTTGATGGCACTGGTAACGCCGCTACTGCCCAGCGTTGGATCAGGGAAATGGAGGCCGTACTGAAGATCAGCGAGTGTCAGGAAAGCCAAAAGGTGAAGTTTGCTTCCCATTCCCTCTTGGACCCAGCACTGTGTTGGTGGGATAATATCGTTGAGTCTTACGGGGAGGAGGCTATTAAGAGGATGAAGTGGCCGGAGATGAAGAGGTTGGTGATAGAGGAGTACTGCTCGGAAAGAGAGCTTGACAAGATTGAGCAAGAGTTTGTGAGTTTGGAGGCTGGAAATATGACTTACCAGGAGTACACTACAAAATTCAATGAAATGGCACGTCTGGTGCCTGACTTGGTGACTCCCGAATCTTAGAGGATCAAGAGGTATATACAAGGGTTTTCTCTGGACATTCGTAGGGATATGGTCACTGCCCGACCTAGCACTTTTAGGTCAGCAGTGGACCTCAGCGGAAGGTTGTATGATCATCGCAGGCCTGTGGCAGTGGGGAGACGAGGAAAGTTTGGAATAACAATGGGAAGAGGTATGGGAGTGGTAACTACCAACCGGGAAACAAGAAGGCAAGGGTGGATGCAAAGCAAGTGGTTGTGAAAGGGGTTGAAGAAGTCAAGGAATGTGGGAAGTGCGGAAGGAGGCATCCCGGAGAATGCCGAATGGGTAGCCCTGGGTGCTACCGGTGTGGGAAAACTGGTCACATGGCGAGAGAGTGCCCGAAGGTGGACAAGTGCTTCAACTGCCATGAGTCGGGGCACCGCAGCAGTGACTACAAGAAAGCCAAGCCGGGAGGCTCGGGAACATGCGGAGATAATGACAATGGAGATGATGGAAAGTCCAAGGTCAGGGCAAGGGCTTTCACCATGAACAAGAAGGAAGCAAGGAAAGACCCGAACGTAGTGTCAGGTACGTTCCTTGTCAATGATGTTTGCGCCTCCATATTATTTGATAGTGGTGCCAGTAAGAGTTTTGTATCTGTATCCTTCTGTGCTACATTAGATGCCCAAACTAAGGAAATAGATGATGCCTTCGAAGTAGAAACAGCCGATGGTAAGTCCATTAGAATAGTCAGAGTGATAGAGGATTGCCACATTAAACTAGGAGGTCATTACCTTCCCGCACAATTGTTTGCCATGCCTTTAGGAGGTTTCGATGTCGTACTAGGGATGGATTGGTTAGCTGCCCACGATGCTAACATAGTATGTCAACAAAAGATGATCCGTTTAACGGCTCCAGATGGTAGTCCGGTTACGATCTACGGTGATAACGAGTGCAAGGTTCCAAGGATCATTTCCATGATCAAGGCGGAGAAATGTATGAGGCGAGAGTGCGGAGCTTATCTAGTGTACGTCAAGGATGTTAAAGATAAGGTGAAAGAGTTATCCGATGTACCAGTGGTGCGGGACTTTCCTGACGTATTCCCGGAGGATCTGCCCGGAGTACCACCGGATAGGGAGATAGAGTTTTCAGATTGATTTACTGAAAGGGAGCCCAGCCCATTGCCAAAGCACCCTACCGCCTAGCCCCGTCCGAGATGGAGGAGCTCATGTCACAACTGCAAGAACTCCTTGACAAGGGATTCATTAGGCCCAGCATTTCTCCATGGGGCGCTCCCGTGCTGTTTGTGAAGAAGAAGGATGGCAACATGAGGATGTGTATAGATTACAGGGAGTTGAATAAGCTGACCGTGAAGAATCGATACCCCCTACCCAGAATAGACGATCTGTTTGATCAATTGCAAGGGGCAAGCTGGTTCTCCCGGATAGATCTCCGATCCGGATATCATCAACTGAAGGTGAGGGAGCAAGACATCCCAAAGACGGCCTTCCGAACGCGCTATGGCCACTATGAGTTTCTGGTTATGTCTTTTGGGCTAACCAATGCTCCTGCGGTATTCATGGACTTAATGAATCGCGTGTGTCGCCCGATGTTGGCCCGATCAATGATAGTCTTCATTGACGATATTTTGATATAGTCAAAGAACGAAGGAGACTACGCTTGTCACATCAAGGAGGTGTTAGAAACTTTACGAAGGGAGAAACTGTATGTGAAGTTCTCTAAATATGCCTTCTGGCTACGGGAGATGCAGTTTTTAGGGCACATTATAAATTCCGAGGGAGTTATGGTTGATCCAGCGAAAGTTAAAGCAGTTGCGCAATGGAATTCCCCAAGGACGCCGTCCGAGATCCGTAGTTTCTTGGGATTGGCTGGCTATTATAGAAGGTTCATCAAAGACTTCTCAAAGATAGCTTCCCCATTAACAAGGTTAACGAGGAAGAACGTGGTGTTCGACTGGGGAAAAGAACAGGAAGATGCGTTTCAGGAATTGAAGGATAGACTAACCAAAGCTCCTGTACTAACCCTACCGGAGGGAGATGAAGACCTAACGTTATACTCCAATGCTTCTTACTGCGGCTTAGGCTGTGTGTTAATGCAAAGAGGAAAGGTTATAGCTTTCGCTTCCAGACAACTAAAGGACACGGAGGTTAATTACCCGGTTCACGATTTGGAACTAGCCGCAGTAGTGTTCGCATTGAAGATATGGAGACATTATTTGTATGGAACTAAGTGCACCATATTTACCGACCACAAAAGTCTGAAATATTTCTTTGAGCAGAAAGACCTAAATATGAGACAGAGGAGGTGGTTGGAGCTGATAAAGGATTACGACTGTGGAATCCATTATCACCCGGGTAAGGCAAATGTGGTAGCCGATGCCCTGAGCCGAAAGGAAGGATATGAACCAATCCGGGTGAAGGCGTGCCAACTAGTAGTGACCCCAGATGTTATGAGGTTGCTAAGCGAAGCTCAAATGGACGCTTTAAAAGAGCAGCAAATCAAGAAGGAAAGAATGGTGGGAAAAGTAGATGAATTGGTAGAGAACACCTTGGGTGTTAAGACCTTCCACGACAGGATATGGGTCCCGAGGCATGGCGACTTGCGAGAAAAGATTATGGATGAAGCGCAAAAGACCCGCTACTCAATACACCCAGGAGCAAATAAGATGTACCACGACTAGAAGAAAGATTATTGGTGGCCTGGGATGAAGAGAGATGTGGTTGCATATGTGAATAAATGTCTAACGTGCCTACAAGTGAAGGCTGAGCACCAAAGACCTTATGGTTATGTTCAGCCATTAGAAGTACCAGAATGGAAGTGGGAACATGTTACCATGGATTTCATCACTAAATTACCGCGCACGACAAAAGGCCACGACGCGATATGGGTGATAGTTGATAGACTGACTAAGAGTGCGCACTTCCTGCCAATCAAGGAAGCAATTAGTTCAGAAAAGCTTGCTGAACTGTTTATCCGAGAAATTGTGGTGCAGCATGGTATGCCCATATCGATTGTTTCAGATAGAGATACTCGGTTCACCTCAAAGTTTTAGAAAAAGTTCAATGAAGAAATGGGTACGAGGTTGCACGTTAGTACCGCATACCACCCGCAGACCGATGGGCAATCGGAAAGAACGATCCAGACACTGGAAAATATGCTTCGGGCATACGTTATCGAATTCGGCGGTAACTGGGATGATCATTTGCCACTAGCAGAGTTCTCCTATAACAACAACTACCACGCCAGTATTAAAATGCCCCCATACGAGTTATTATACGGTCGACGGTGTAGAACTCCTATTTGTTGGGGTGATGTCGGTCAGAAGGAACTAGGGAGCTTGGAAGTCGTGGAAGCCACCACGGAAAAGTTGGAGAAAATCAAGGCGTATATGAAGGCTGCAAAGGATAGACAGAAGTCATACGCCGACAGAAGAAGGAGACCAATAGAATTTAGCGTGGGTGACAGGGTAATGTTAAAAGTGTCGCCATGGAAAGGGATTATCCGATTTAGGAAGAGGGGGAAACTGAGTCCCTGGTTTATCGGACCATTTAAGGTACTAGCACGAGTTGGGGATGTAGCTTACAGGCTAGACCTTCCAGAAGGACTAAGCGGGATTCACCCTACCTTTCATGTGTCGCACCTAAGAAAATGTCTAGCACCAGGTGAGGCAGTCGTGCCTCTAGATGACATTGAAGTGGACGAAAAGCTGAACTATGTTGAGCAACCAGTGGCTATACTGGACCGGAAGGCGAAACGATTGAGAAATAAAATAGTCAAGCAAGTCAAGGTGCAATGGAAACATCGAAAGGGGTCAGATGCCACCTGGGAATCCGAGGAGGAAATGAGACGACAATACCCCGATCTGTTTAACGATGAGGCAGGTTTCGAGGACGAAACCTAAATAAGGGGGGAGACTTGTAACGCCTTGAAATTTCCTGAAACAAGCCATTTAATAATAATGGGCTTTTAAGGGTTAATTTAAGAAATAAATGGGTAAATTAGTGGGCTATGGATCAAATTAGCCTTAGTGGGCTAGGCTTGATGGGTTTAAGGGCCCTAATCAGCCCTTAAACATGTATAATCAGTTCCATTCCATCACCTTGCAATCCTAGCCATCAAATTCATAGAGAGAGAAAGTATAGAGAGAAAGTTAAGAAAATCAAGATTTGGAGTTTGAAGGGTTGAAGGATTGGAGAGCTGGGTGATTGGAGCAGCAAAACATAAGGAAAGAGCAACAAAACAAGGTAAGAATCGAACTCTAAGGCCTTCTGTAGATCAAACCCGGATTCTAGGGTTTTGGGGTTTTGAAAAGTTCAAAGAAACACATAAAGGTCAAATTTTTACGTATGAAAACGTGTAAAAAGGGTAGATCTGGTTTCATGGAAGGTAAACCAAGGATTTGGACGTAAAAAGTTAAGATTTTGGGTTAAAAACGGGCTGGTTCTTAGTTTTTAATCATCCAGCGAAACTGGGCCCCGATCCAGCGAATTTAAGTATTCATCCAGCGAAACTGTGTATTTATCCAGCGAAACTAGGAAAATCCTAGCGAAACTACAGTTTCGCTACAGCGAAACTACAGTTTCGCTGATAGCTTCGCTAAGTACTTAGGCTGACCTTAGACATTGCGAAACTAGGAAATTCCAACGAAAGTTGGGCGCTCATGCTAGCGAATCTGTCCAGCGAAACTGACAGAAGTGCTGCCCAACGAAACTGGTAGCGAATCTGCCAGCGAAACTGGCAGCGAAACTACCAGCAAAACTGTGGACGAAACTATGAAGAAAATGACGTTTTTGCATATTAACTTTCATGCAGCTAGAGTATTCAGGCTATAGCTTAAGAGGCATAGAATTTAAGCTATTGGACAAGTTCAGGTGAGTTCTAGATCCCCTATTTTATACATGTTTTAAATGTTTTGGGGCGGTGTGCATACTAAATATATATCTTTATTATTAGTCTTTTAAAGTAAAGTTTTATACGCTACCTTATATGGAAATAGGGTTTTCTAAAGAATTGTTGACGTGTTTTCCTTGTTAGGATACAACCTTAGTAGTGATGAATTGCCTTTTAATGTGTTGTGTTATATTATGTATAACTTAAACATAAAAGTGAAACGTAAAGAAAGGTTATGAGGCCCATAACGTGTACCTTGATAAAGTGATAAAGTAAAGCCTTGCAAGCAAATTGATAGAGGGTTGCATTCGTTGTGCCCTCACCAGTGATAAAGTGATAAAGTATGCTCGAACAGGCAGGTCAGTAAGTCCTGAATTGGCATGACAATAATGGTCTGATCGGGTACGACAGTAAGTCCTTAATTGGCGTGTCGGTAAAGTCCTAGGCGAGCCTAGGCACCGATAGTGACAGAGAATTGACGGATAAAGAAGAGTAATAAATAACAAGAAATGATAAAGTATTGATAAAGCGATAGCCTGTGTGTATTGATATTTTGATAGACAATGATTATTTTCAACTGATAAAGCTAATATTTTTTACAAAAGTTATTTAGCAAAGTAATCCTAGAATTCACTCAGCGAAGCTGACTTTTGTATGCATATCAGTTGACAGGTGAGAGTTAGAGCTATGGGATAGAAACATGGGACTGAAGCTTCTTGGCACTAGAAGACTGGCATCCCTGATGGAGAAAAGCTTAAGAGAACTTTTAAATAGTTTTGAAGATTAAAGACAATGTTTATATATTTAATTCTAATGAATTGAAACTACAGTATTTTCCGCTGCAAAATATATATTTATACATATATGAGTAAATGATTGCTTTAAATCGATGTTTTGCAGTGAATGATCAACTGTGAGGTCACCCTGGAAAGGAGGGCCTTACATAATTTTTCACAGAACAGTTAGTCACATAATTTATTATAGTTATAAAAGTCAATATAACATCATAGAATTCTGTACATAAAATCATATTACATAATTATATATATATTCATCAAATATTTTATTTACTACAACTTGAGCTTATGGTTATAGTCTAGGTATTTTATAGTATCTAGTTCTCTATAATCAATGGCTCTGATACCAACCTGTCACATCTCGGCGGAAGCGTGAAGCGATTTGGGTGTGACTTGTTTGTTCAGAATGCATTTGATTATAAGGAATCAAATTACAAACAATATTAACACATAAAACACATAACATGATTATATAACATAAGTTAGGATTACATCATTTACTTAGATAGTCAAAATTTGATATAATCCTATTACAACTTTTATTTAGCTACAACATCTTCAAATGTGACGGAAATGAGCATCCACTACAACACTTCCATCGTAGATGTTGACAGTTAGATTCATATAAACCCTTCTAACGACTTCACCCCAGCCATTGTACACATCAAAAGAGAAATCAACATTGTTAGTCATATTCACCTGAAAAAGCATACTCAAAACAGTTAACATAAAGTTGGTGAGGTCATAGGTTTATTTCCAGACAAAATATTTTATTGATGCACCAATTACAACCAAACCTGCTCACACACATAATTTATACTGTCACGAAATAATTCATAAAATAAGATAATATAGCATCACAACACCCATTCTGTTGGTGCAGAAAATATTTAAATAGCATCACAACACTCATCCTGTTGGTGCAAAATATTCTCCTAAGTAGCGCTACCTATATTAACCAACGGTTACTCATTTGAATTAATGGTTGTATCACAAATGACAGTATATCGCAAGAATCTAAAAAATAGTGCATCAATCAAAAACACAATATTCTTTTTCTCCCAAAAACTTTATAAATATAAAAAATGGAGCTATGAATCTCACCTGTTCTCTAAAATGTAACTTATAAAAATAATTTTATAAGTTAGATAAATTTTTTTTAAAATTTTTAGAATCTCAGATATAACCAATTCTTAAAAAATCAGCTGTAATATAGTTAGATAATATTACCATAAAATTCCCAACTTTTATTTTATTATAAATAAGTTGTTATGATTATCACAAATTCTCCATAAATCACCAAAAATAGCTACTATTATTAAAAAATTCTAAATTTTTTCTAGAATATTATTTCAACAGCCTTTATTATCATATAAATTTACTGATGTCTAATTCACAACCGATTAATTTCTGTAATTCTTACAATATTTCCAAAATTCATTAAAAATATCTATATAACTACAAAAATTATGAAATATACACCATATGTTTAATTTGATTTATCATTACTTCGTTGAATTTTTAACGATTTATGGTACTTTTTAAGTATTTCATTTGATTTTTCTTTTACAGATCATTTAAAATTTCATTTTTCATTCATAAAAAGGAAATAAATTACAAAATAATTCCTGAAGACTTTATATCACAAGAGAATAATTATTTGATTTTCCATAATTTTTCCGAATTTATTTGTATTTTTGAGTATTTATTGCTTATTTTACCAATTAAACAATTTTGTATAAATCATAATTTTATCAAAACTTACAGAATAATGTTTCAGTATTTTTGTAAATATTTTTCAATATTTATTCCCACAATCTCATTTTTCTAATATTTTTGCTTATTTTACTTAATATTACAAGATTTATTCTTAAAAATTTCAAAAGCTTTTATTTTTGTCACAAGCTTCTGAATTTTTAACATCTCATCCTTGTGACTTGATGAGGAATAAGAATTTTAAGGTGTTTTAAGGTTAGTCATGGTGTATATTTACCAAGACTTAGTTATATATGTGTTTATAACACATATGTAATGTTGATTTTTAAAACATATAGAAGAAGATTACAATCTTACGGATGATGAGAATGATGACCTTGATGATGTTGTTTAAGAACCGAGGCAGTTAGTTCAACGATCGTGTGGTGTGTGGAGGTGGTGGTGATGTTTATCCGAGAGTTTCAAGAGGGTTGGTGATGGTTGTGTGTGGAGGGTAATCCGAGAGTTGGAGTTGGTCGTGGTTGCTGGTTGTGTGTTTGTGTTCAAAGGAAAAGAGTTGGTTGATGGATGGTGGTTGTCTCAAGAAACCTAGGGATGAAAGTTGGTTGTGGGTTTGGTGGTCGCGGTTGGTTTGTGATATAACCGAGGGGAATGGCGGTTTGGGGTGCTTGGCCGAGAGGTATTCTTAAAGCAAGAGAGTTCGTCATGATGCCTATGGTTTAGAGTAGTGATGTGGATTAATAGGGTGCTTTGGTGGCGGTTTATTGTGTGAACCGAAGGAGGTGGCGGTTTGTGTGGTTATCTTGGTGTATCAAGCATGCAAGGTGTCAAGCTAAGGCTTGCATGACTCACCTTTAGTCATGATTACCTCCATGTGGTCTTAACTTTTCTAGATTGCTGTTTAGGTTGCGTAAGCCGAGAGGTTTTATAGAGGTGGTGGCGGTTTTGGTGATTGTGGTATTTAGCCGAGAGTTAGCAATTAAGCTAGGTTTTAAAGGTTTTTAATGGTGGTTTAGGTGATGGTTTGGCCGAGAGATCCATTTTACGGGTGCTAATGATTTTAGTTAGTCATTAACCGAGGCTTTAGGTAGTTAGTCTAAGCTAATAATCTTAATTCGATGCTCGTATATTTAGGGTTTTGCTTAATTGTGTTGTTTGATTGTGTTAACATATTGCTTTGATTCATAACACATATATATAGTAGCATAGATTACCACAAGTCTAAATCATGTGTATATATATATATATACCTATACGTATATATACTTATATGTATGCACAAGTAGAATATATACATGCATGCAAAAATCTATATTTATGCACACGTAAATTCTATATATATATATACATGCATGCAAACCTGCATACGTAAAATATATATACATGACATACATATATATATATGACATAATAATGTAATTTACTAAATAATATTCATAAGGTGTTAGTCGAAATATAAAATTTTTCTTAGGATATTAAATCGTGTAACCTTATTTTTAGGGCTGTCACAAGTATTTAATCAAATTTACGGATAAACATTAATATTTTTTCTCTCCTCTACACACAATCACTCACAACCATTTCATATAATATAAGAACTACACTCACATAAATTTAGGAAACAAGTTGTGAACGCTCTAATACACTTTACAAATACACATGCACTGATGCACATATCAATATGAATATCAATAACTTGATCATATTTATATGATAATTAATATATAAATACACACACACACACATATATATATATATATATATATTCCGTTATTTATGATCTATAATTTTTTATAAAACATTTGATAAGACACACTTGTAGTTTTACTCAAATTTTAAGACACCTAATATACCTTTTAAACAAAATGTAAAAGTCCTATATATAATAGTTTCTAATTAGCTCATATTTAATAAATTTCTCCCAATTAATACATTACTTAATATACATTTATTCTAAGTATTATCTTATTTATATTATTTTAAATTAATATCAAACACATACATTTATAATTTATATTTGTATAACTTAATGCTATTTAATTTAATTATTATTTTATTTAAACACTTAAGTATATAATCACTAAACAATTACATAATTATAATAATAATGATACCCAAATATATCAATGCTTAATATGTGACAACCCGAGTTTTCAGATTAGGATCGTACTGGTACCAAATTCTTCCCTGATATTTTAAGAAAATCAAAGTTATTTATTTATCATTATTATGTAATAATGATTAAAAATAACAATTACTATTGTTGTTATAATAATAATCCTTGTTACTATTATAAATAACAACTAAACTAACTAAACTAAAATAACCTATATGTAAATTAGGTGATACTAGAGAAACTAGAAGTGTAAATTAAAAATTAAAACTCAATCCTAAACAACAAACTTTCCACTACTTTCTCTAGGATCACAATTATAACCAACCCCCCTCCCCCACTTGTAACCTCCCCATCTTCTTGGAACTCTAGATCCACCGGCAACAACATCTTCATCCCGTCCGATCAATTCACTTCCGGCAACTATTTCCTAGAGGTTCCCGGCGACTGCAGCCCTCCACCGATCTCCTCCTCCTCTCGTTCATAGTCCAGCGACCAAGTAGTCTCGGTCTCCTCTCCCTCCGCGAAGCGCGAGTTCCGACAACCACAAGCCTTAATCGTTGCGGCCCATACGGTAAGTTCTTTCGTTATGCTTCTCGTTTTAGCGTCGGTACAGTTCTCTCTCGACGGTTGCGAGAGCCTCGCGGTTGTCCGGTTGGGCGGTCAATCGGGTGGCATCGGCTTGGTTACGGTGGTGTTTCGATGGTCGATCTCGAATGCAGGCTCGGGTGGTCCGGGTTGGGTGAATGCTCGAGTGTTGGATGTTGTGTACGTTTGATGGTTGTGTGTATGTATTTGACTATGTGTACTTCCCGTTCATGTGCGGTATGATCCGTGTATATATATGTATGTGTTTTCTGCATATATATATATGTATGTATGTATATATATGTGATGTTATGTGTGTGCGTGAGTGTAGAGATGTGTGTTTTGTGAATGCAAAGTTGTGCCGTGAGTTGTGTTTCTGTGTTTAAGGTTCACGCGCAGGTAGGTAATCATGTGTGCTGTATGGTGCTATATATGTATAATTGCGTATCATGCGTATGGATAAGTGTTTTGTGTATGGGCTGCTCAACAATGGAGGTTTCTGTGTATGTATATATAAACACGTACATGCACCTAGCCAGTGTGTGTGTTCCTTCTAATCACACGTATGTACCCTTTTGTGTATGAATTTATGTGGGGACCATTATTAATGATTATGCATATTGTATATATATGCTTGAATGCATATAAATATGTGTGTGTGGATAATTGCATATATATAACAAATATGTGACAAAGTGTGCACATGTATATATATATATATATATATATATATATATATATATATATATATATATATATATATATATATATATATATATATATATATATATATATATATATAGAGAGAGAGAGAGAGAGAGAGAGAGAGGACATTCAAATGAAAACCAAATTTTTATTGAGAACCAAAAGAACTATTTACAACCACCCATTTTTTGGTAGTTTTTTTATTTTTATAATTAATTAATTATAAATAGGGTCATTTTGGTAAATTAACAACTTCAATCTTCAAATTATGGTTGCTGATAACCGTCACCGGTTGAATTTGCAAGCACATGAATATATGCATTAATGCACATTATTTACATCATGCATATGCATTGAATGAGGTTGCTTGTATTGAGTCAAAATCAATATGTTACAAATGAGAGTTTATGGGATAAGGGAGGATGTTAGTTACATGCATTATTGCATATAAATTTAGATGCGTTGATGCATATATAGATTTTTTTAATGAAGAGAACTATAGTTTCTTGATGATGTTAATCACTATATTGTTGAAATATGTCTCAAGTACATGTTATCTAATAATATAAGGCGTTATTAAACCCCTAATTCATGACTAATAGTGAATTTATCATGTGTTCGTTACATAGTTTTGTATTTTTTATGAGTTAAATTAATAATCAAGGTAAAAATTCTGTTTGTATGTTTACATGGATAGCATGTATGTAATATATAGATTTGATGATAATTCACTAATTTCAGATGTTAACATTAAACTATGACCCCAATCAACATCAATATATGTATATAACAACTGCTAGATGCATCACTGCATAATTATCAAATTATGCACAAGTGCACTATTGTTAATATATGAGATAATGTAACCAAAAATCTGGTTTTATTACTATTATAATATTCAGACACATTAAGATGTTATTTACATTTATAAGATGATAAGTTTGATTTTTCGAAGTCTTTATTAAATACAATTTGTGACAAAATCAACGCTTTCCTATATATACCAGTAGAGAAGACTTCGCAAGTTATGGGATCTTATTTACATGTTAAAACTTAAAATATAAAATGTGTATAATTCATAATAAACTCATACAAAGATTTGTATCTTAATTTAATATATACTTAGGTTGATTTTCTAGTAGTCAAAACATGTTTAAATAAAAGATAGAGAATAAAACTATGGGCCACGTCTGGTGAGTTGCTACAGTTATGGAAATGAAATAGTTTTTCCATTTTTGCCCCTTGAATGATTACATGTGTGGTTTTTAATTAATGTAATTTTACATTTTTATCCCTTTTATTTATAACCATAGATCTAAACAATCAATGGTGTGTGATGGTTCTTTTGGTTCTTTATAAAATTTTGGTTTTTATTTGAATGGATCCCTATATATATATATATATATATATATATATATATATATGAGTTCGTGTGTATGTAGCAACCGTGGGTTTTTGGGTGGGGCATGGTTGGGTGTTGGTGCTCATAAATAGGGGACATGACTATGAAGATGGTGTATGTAATATGTGCATGCGTATGTTTGCATGGTATGCCTAAATACTATATATGTGTTATAATATATTTTGTGTAGTGTTATATATATATATGTATGTATGTATGTATATATATAGTCGTTTGCTTGTGAATGTGGAACAATCAATAGGCCGCATCGTAACCGAACCGTGAATGCGAAACTGTACGATCCATTATTAGTATTAAATATTTAATTTTAATTAGGTAATAAAATGCGCATCCAGGTTGTTCGGAAACTTAATCGTTCGTGGTCACATTTATCGATTTTGTTGTGCTTTTATGGTGAGTTTACAGCCTCACTTTTATAATATTCACTCTTTTTGGGGGAGAGAAACATGCTGTTTTTTTTTATAAATGATACATTACCTTAGATTTTGTAATACTGCATATACCTGATACTATGGTGTTATACAACGCCTCTTCGGACCGTTAATATGTTACTAGCGAGGTGATTGTTAGTAGATCTACTGGGTTTGACAAACCCCGCCCGGGCTAGTCGCGCTAGCTTGACTGGAGGTCAAACGGGTGAATGGTTAGCCTGTTTTACAGTGTTGTGGTCGGGATTCCACAGCTGGGGCATTCATTATATTATTATTACTGTCAGCTCAGTCGCGACTTCATACACATAGTGACTTGCTGTAGGCTAGCTACGTACTTATATGCTTTGATTACTAAATCTGGAATTTCATTACAATTAATTACTGTTTTCTGCTAAACCTGTGAACTCACCAGTCTTTGCACTGATCCTAGGATGTTTTCTCTCAGATCGTTAATGTGGCACGTCTAGGATCACTGCATCCATTACATATCATTCTGCATTTACTTTTAAACTGATTTCATGGTTTAATTACACTTACATTTACTTAAATTGGTTTGGGCGCGTGTTTGCGCATTTTAACAGTCGTTTAAATGTTTTACAATTTCGCTTCCACAATACTTAAACATGTTTGGTTTGTTTCACTATTATTAAGCAACTTATATATTTTATAGTTATCGAGTCGTTTGGTGTAACTGACGCTTATCTAAGATCCTGGTTGTGTCACACGCTTGACGGTAAAACCCCGTTAGTGAATTTTAAGGGTGTGACATAATACGAGTCATAAAAGAGGCTCGATAACACCCGGTTCATCTCTATGTATAACAAATCAAAATTGATATATGCAATTTTAAATTTAATGATACCCTACTTTGTGTTATTTACAATTTTAAATTTAAAACTCAAAAGGATTTTTTGAAACTAATCACACTATTTTCACTCCTTTTGTTTTTTTCCAAATTGATATATACTCATTTTGTATTTTTTTAAAAATTTTATATTTACGCATACGAGTTATGTCAAATTTACAATTAATTACTTGAACATTTTTTTAAAAATTTTATACTTAAGCATTCAAGTTATGTTAAATTTACATTTAATCACCTGAACCATTTTTAATTTTTATACTTAAACCTTCGAGTTATGTTAAATTTTATTTAATTCATTTTATAACAAAAGCTCGTTAATTATACTAAAGTCACCATCTACGCATTTGCTATTTTTATTCTCTGTTTTTAGGTTTTATTTTTAATAATATTTTTATTACATTTTTTATCAGCATTTCACATGTAATTTTTTTGGGGTGATTAGTACTAACGTATAAATCATCATAACTAATTCTTTCAACTTTTATAACCTCCACTAACGCAAGTCACACCCACTATAATAGTTAAACAACAAATTGATTCAATATCATAATAAATTTATTTTTCGTCATTATCTAAATTGATATTTTCTTTCACAAATCTAATTAAATTAAGCCATCTGCTAATCATGTCTCTCTATACAAACAAATAAACAAACAAACAAACCCAGTATATCCTACTCAGAGCAGGGTCTGGGGCGGTAGGTAGTGGCAAGTCTTTCCTCTATCTAGGTAGGTAGAGAGACCACTTCCAAAGAGACCCCCGACTCGATCAACAAAAGCAATAACGATAGCAGGGCAGTAAATAATATATCATACAACACACAGCACACAACATACAGTTAAAATCACCAACAGATTAAGAAAAAGATATTGCAAACATCAGAGAAGCGGCGCGTTTCACCTATAGAGGGCAGTTATGGACTGCGTACACCTTAGGCCCCGCACCAAGTCTACCTTACCCTTCCTACATACAGATCCTACTAAAAGTCCTTAATTTTAATCCTACGCCTCCACTCGCTCCTATCCTCGATCATGTGCTCAGAGAGGTGCAAATGTACCATATCTCGCCTTATTAACTCGTCCCAAGTCAACCTACGTTTTCCTCTACACCTCCTACCCTCTAAGAAGATGTTTTCTACTGCTCTAACGGGTGCTAGACATAGGTCTCCACTTCACATGCCCACACCATCTTAATCTTCTCTCTCATATTTTATCTGCGATACAAGCCACCTCTAACTTCTGTTGAAACACTTCATTTCTTATCCGATCCAGTCTTGTGTGTCCATACATCCACCTCAGCATTCGCATTTCCGCTACCTCTATTTGTTTCTCGTGTGATTTCTTTATTGCCCAGCAGTCTGTTCCGTATAACATAGCTGGACGAACTGCCACTCTGTATAGTTTTCCCTTTAATTTCGCTGGAAACCTCTTATCACATAGAATCCCTGATGCTGCTCTCCACTTGCACCATCCTGCTTGAACACGGTGAGCTACATCGCTGTGTATCTCTCTGTTGTCCTGTAGGTACGAGCCCAGGTATTTAAACCTAGTCGTTCTTGGGACCCCCATACCCTGGACACTGATTTGGGTGTCCTCTTCATCCTCACCACTAAAATTGAAATGCATGTATTCCGTCTTAGAGCAACTTATCATTAACCCTCTGCTCTCTAGTGCTGCTCTCCACTGTTCTAGCCTGTCGTTAAGCATCATTTTAGATTCTGATATTAAGACAATATCATCCGCAAAGAGCATGCACCACGAAACTGGCTGTTGTATACACTTGGTCATCTCGTCCAATACTACTGTGAAGAGAAATGGGCTCAGTGCCGATCCTTGGTGGAGTCCCACTTTTACGGGGAAGGGGTATGTGTCTCCGACTGGTGCTCGCACACACGTTTTTGCTCCGTCATACATATCCTTGATTATTTGGTATACCTCTCTGGTACCCTTCTAAGTTGTAGACTTTCCCAAATGAGTTGGCGCGAAACACTATCGTAGGCCTTTTCTAAATCGATGAATACCATATGGAGGTCCCTTTTCTTTTCTCTATATTTCTCCATTATCCTTCTTATGACATGTATGGCTTCTGTTGTAGAGCGTCTTGGCATAAATCCGAATTGGTTTATCGCTATCTGAGTTTCCCGTCTAATTCTCGTGTCAATAACTCTTTCCTATAGTTTCATCGTGTGACTCAATAGCTTTATTCCCCTGTAGTTTTCGCAACATTGGACATCTCCTTTTTTCTTATATACGGGAACTATGACACCGGTTCTCCACTGGTCTGGCATCTTCCCTATCTTAAAGATAGTGTTGAATAAATCTGTTAGCCATTGGAGACACTCATCTCCCAGGCATTTCCACACTTCAATCGGTATGTTGTCTGGCCCCACCGCTTTAGCCCTTCCCATTTTTTTCATAGCTCTCGTAACTTTGTCGACTGTGATGCTTCTATAATAGCATTTGTTTTGTTGCGTTGTTTGAGCTGTTTTATCTATCTCAGTTTGTTGATTTGGGTTACTTATGTTGAAAAGGTTATCGAAGTATGTTTTCCATCTCACCTTGATGTCTTTCTCCTTCACCAAAACCTTTCCATCCGCAGCCTTTATAAACTTCACCATTCTCAAGTCCTGTCTTCTACTTTCTCTTGCCTTGGCTATCTTATACATGTCATGCTCTCCTTCTTTCGTCTCTAATCGTTTATACATCGTCTCATACGCCGTGTTCTTTGCCTCTGACACGATTTTTTCGCCTCTCGCTTTGCCTCCTTGTATTTATTTTTTAGCTCTGCGCGTTCTTCCTCCTTGTTACAGCGTATAAGCTTTCTAAAACTTTGTTGTTTAATTCTTATCTTATCCTGTACATTTTCATTCCACCACCAGGATTCCTTATAGCCGACTGTCCTCTTTGATGTAACTCCAAGAGTTTCTTTCGCTGCTTGGATGAGTCTGGTTGCCACAGCCTCCCGCTTTTGATTTGTGTCTTCCTGTGGCCCAATCTGATTCATTGGTATGACCTTATCTTTAAAAATGATAATCTTTTCGTATTTGAGCTGGCCCCATCTGATCGTAGGTCTAACTCTCTTGTATTGTTGTACAATTGGTCTTTTCACGCTTATATACGCCACCAACATGTGATGTTGTGACACAACTGTCTGTCCCGGGATTGCCTTACAGTCCTTTCACGCGCTATGATCTTCTCCCCTCATCAATAAATAGTCTATTTGCGTGTGTCTCCCGCCGCTGCTAAACGTGATTAGATGCGAGTCTCTTTTCTTAAAAACGAATTTAAAATGCCTAGGTCATGCGCTACTGCAAAGTCAAGAAGCTCCTTACCACCATCATTCCTAAGACCATACCCGAAGCCTCCATGCACCAACTCAAAGTGCTCATTATCCTTACCTATATGCCCATTAAAATCTCCTCCTACGCATATTTTTTCTTCTCTAGGTATGTCACCCATAACTAGAGATGACCAAGTCTATACAGCAGTGTTGGATGAGATGACCAAGTCTATACAGCAGCCAGTTCCGTGGTGCATGCTCTTTGCGGATGATATTGTCTTAATATCGGAATCTAAAATGGTGCTTAACGACAGGCTTGAACAGTGGAGAGCAGCACTAGAGCGCAAAGGTTTAAGGATAAGTCGCTCTAAGACAGAATACATGCATTGTAACTTTAGTGGTGAGACGGAAGAGGACACCCAAATCAGTATTCAGGGTATGGCGGTCCCACAAACGTCTAGGTTCAAATACTTGGGCTCGTACCTGCAGGAAGACGGAGAAATACACAGCGATGTAGCGCACCGTGTTCAAGCGGGATGGTGCAAGTGGAGAGCAGCATCAGGGATACTATGTGATAAGAGGTTTCCAGCAAAACTAAAGGGAAAGCTATACCGAGTGGCAGTACGTCCAGCTATGTTATATGGAACAGACTGCTGGGCCATAAAGAAATCGCACGAGAAACAAATAGAGGTAGCGGAAATGCGAATGCTGAGGTGGATGTGTGGTCACACAAGACTGGATCGGATAAGAAACGAAGTGTTTCGACAGACGCTACAAGTGGCTCGTATCGCAGATAAAATACGAGAGGGAAGATTAAGATGGTTTGGGCATGTTAAGAGGAGACCAATGGCGGCACCAGTTAGAGCAGTAGAGAACATCATCTTAGAGGGTAGGAGAAGTAGAGGAAGACCTAGATTGACTTGGGATGAGGTAATTAGGCGAGATATGATACACTTGCACCTCTCTGAGCACATGATCGAGGATAGGAGTGAGTGGAGGCGTAGAATTAAAATTAAGGACTTTTAGCTCGACCAATAGGCAGGAAGGGCATTTGAAGTCTGGTTGCGGGGCCTGATGTCTAAGTAGTCTATATCTGCCCTTTAACGGTGATTATTCCTGCTCCTATGATATATGTATGCTATGTGTCGCATGATTTATTGTATACTGTATGCTATGTGTCGTATGATTTACTTGAAGGATGTATTGTAATTGGTATGGCTTTTTGTATACTATGTGCTGTAGGATTTATTGTACGCTGTATGATTTATTGTACACTGTATGCTATGTGTGGTAGGATTTCTTGTATACGGTATGCCATGTGTCTTGTTTTCAGTATGGTTTTTGCTATCGAGCCGGGGGTCTCTTTGGAAGCGGTCTCTCTACCTAACAAGATAGAGGAAAGACTCGCCTACACCTACCCTCCCCAGACCCTGCTCTTGAGTGGGATATACTGGGTTTGTTTGTTTGTTTGTTTGTTAGGTATGTCACCCATAACGTGATCTAAACTCTCCCAAAACTTCCTTCTTTCTGTTTCCCCTAGTCTAACATGTGGTGCATACGCACTAACTACCGCCACTACTTCATCCTCTATTACTATTCTTAACAACATAATTCTATCATTGTATCTTCTCACCTCCACTACATTGTCCTGAAGTTCCTTAGCAACTAGAAAACCTACACCATTTTTTATTCCATCTGACCCTGAATACCATAGTTTATAACTATTGCACTCTTTTGCTTTCCCACCCCGCCATCTTGTCTCCTTAAGACACGCTATCTGGACCCTACGTTTTTTCAGCACATCAATTAACTCTAGTAACTTACTAATTAGAGTTCCTACATTCCAGGATGCCACTCGTAATCTAAAATCCTTTTTCCCTGAAGTCGCACCTCTCGTCACCGAACATGATCTCGGGGCAGCATAAAAGCTTCTGCTATCTATTATACTAGACAGAGTCCACTAATACAACCAATAATCATGGAGAACACCTTAGAAAGGAATCGCAGTACAAGTAAAGCACAATCAAAAGTGATCCAACCAACGAGGGACCCACAAACAAATCTAGAAACAGAAATAAACCAAATTACATGAACAAGTAGCTATTTAAAATCAGAATGATGGTACCCTAAGCCAGCCAAACAATCTAAACTAAAAGATATAAACTAAAGGTATAATTAAAGATATAATGAAAGGCGAGTAAAAACATATATGCAAACCCGAGATAGAACGATCTCACCAAATCTACACCCAATTTAGGGTTCTTTGATTATGCTGCTGGTACTAGTCAGGGTTTTCGCTGACAGGTAGGGGCAGGTGTGCACTGGTTGTGGCTGTGCAGCTACTTGGAGGCTGTGGCTGTGCAGCTACTTGGATGCTAGGGAGGTGGTGAGGTGGCAGTGACGGGCGGTGGTGATGGTGGTGGCCGGTGAATGGAGGTAGTGAGAGGGGCCGGTTTTAAGTGAAAGGGAGCAGAGGTGTGGAGGCGGTGGTAGGTAGGGTAAAAGGAGGTAGCTGCTGTGGTTGCTCCGGTGGTGGTGGGGGTCGCCGGTGAATGCAACGGCGGTGGCTGACTGCTGTGGTGGCTAGGTGGGTGAGGATGGACACTGGTGGGGGCGGTGGGTGGGGGTGGACAGCGGTGAAGGAGGCTGTAGGTGACGGTGACGAGGTGATGTGTCCGGTGGTGGGGTGTCGGTGAATGCAACGGCGGTGGCTGACTGCGGGGGTGGGGGTGGGTAGGCGGTTGCGGTGATGGTGGTGGTGACCGGTGGTGGTGGTGGTGACCGGGGTTGGTGAGAGGGAGCAGAGAGCAGAGGGAGAGAGAGCCGTTTAGAGAGAGAGCAGAGAGAGAGCAGTCAAACCTTACGAAGATTACCAGTGGTGGTGGTGGTGACCGGAGACTGGGGGCTGGAGGTGGTGGTGGTGACCGGAGGTAGTGAGATGGAGCAGAGAGAGAGAGAAGGAGAGAGAGCCGTTGATGAGATCCTAGCCTAGTATAAGATATTTATTTACTGTATTTTTTATAATTTAGCACGTGTAATACATGAAAATCTAGCCTAGTATGTATGTATATATACATATATATATATATATATATATATATATACATATACATATATATATACACACACACATATATATATATATATACAAATACATATATATATATATATACACACACATACATATATATATATATATATATATATATATATATATATATATATGCATATATATATATATATACACACAGTTCGTACTTTCCTATTTTAATTATACTGTGTGTAGCAAATGTGTCACAAATGATAAATAGTTTATCATAGAAACACTTTTTTAATTTTAATTTGCGACGCATATATTACTTTTTTTTGTTTTGATTAAACTGTGCGTAGCAAATGCGTCACAAAGTATAAATAATTTTTCATAGCATATTTTTATTTTAATTAATACATATATGAAGATAATTATTTATATAATTGTTTACACTTTGCAACGCATTTGCGACAAATCTCTTGTTTTTCTACCTATGCGTAGCAAATGCGTTACAACATATAAATAACTTATCATAAATACATATTTTTTTTATTTTATTTAATGTTATATAGTAATATAAATTCAGAAAATCAGTTTTACTATACACTTTTGCGACGAAAGTTTGTAGGGAAATATAGGGTTTTTATTTGGTCGTAAATTTGTTGCAAAGTTCGTAGGAAATTTAAGGGTGTTTTATGTGTCGCAAATTTGTTATAAATGTGTCGCAATGTGCGACAAAAAAATTGTGTAGCAAATTTTGCGTAGCAAAAACCCTTGTTTTCTATATAAATGTTTTGTTCTATTATTAAATTATGTACTTTTAATATGTTTCTTGATGCATTATTCACTTTTCTGTTTTCTTTTTCATTGTATTTTTTTCCTTCTTTTCTTGATTACTCGAGCGTTATTGAATTGTAAATATAACTTCTTGTATAAATAGCTTCTTAAATTGTATATAAAGCTTCTTATATTGTACATAAAGTTTTATAATTGTATGTTTGTTTTCTTGAGCTATTTTATGTTGTATGCCCATTTTGATTGTGCATAAACACTTTGGTTGGTGTTTGAAAAAGCAAAAATAGCAAGTCGCGCAAGAAGATTCATGATAGAGCGTATTAAGATTTAGAGACAAAAAAAGGATCGATGTTGAATGTAGAAGGTATGATTGGGTTTAGGCTCTAACACCATATCAAACGCATTCACTAATTAATTAGTTTTAGAGGTTTACATAGGATCACAAGTTACAATCTAGGTACCTTCTAACCATCTAATATTGCATAAACATTTCATAGTGTAATTAAGAACAAATGATTCAAATCAGTACGTATAGATATCCTAATAGCGACGTTCAAATTGGCAAGCGTTTTTTGATGTTTCACATCTAACCACACGTGGATAGATTTGCAATCATTTGATGTGGCAATTATCTCTATAGGTTCATCTTCCATATTTGCAGCCAATCACTTCTTTCTTGTCTCATTTATTCAAGTGCATTTGGTCAAAACTCAAAACTAAGGGGCTGTTTGGTAGTATCTAAATCAGCCTCTTAATGATTTAGATGTCTGAATGGTTTAGCATTTAATGGTTCAGACTGTTTGTTTCACGAGCAAATGTCTGAATGGTTCAGACATTTGCCTTTGAATGGTTCAGCATTATACTAAGCTGAATGGTTAAGACCTCTTATCTGAATTGGTCTGGCATTTGCCTTTGAATAGTTAAGCGATATACTAGCTTTTAATGGTTCAGACCTCTTAATGGTTCAACACTTAATGCTTCAGACCTTTTATTGGTTCAATACTTAATAATTCAGAAATTATCAAACAGCCCCTAAATTGAATTTATAACATTGTATGTTATGAATTCAATACCTATAATATAAGGAATAACTTGTAAAGAAGAGTTAATGTTTAAAGTCATTTGAACCAAATACCAATTCTCTGAAAACATCTTATTTACCTTGATTAAGCACTTCTTGTACAGTCGAATATGCAAACAACAATCCTGAAACAAATTGGGCAAAGTAACAACAAAACACAGAATAAAGCAAGTCTTCCGGCCTTTGCAACCATAAAAAAGGAGAGAAACAAAAATTAGAGCCAAGATGGTTCATTTAGAGTGCAAGCATGCTAGTCATGACAAAATAATCCAAATGACCAATGTATCTGTAGCATTCAAAACAAATACATATTAGTGAATTGGCTTTTCTCATGTTTGGAAAGCAAAAAGGAGTTTGAAGATTGCACATGTTTTGAAGCATCATCTTTCTCGATAAAATGCAAATCATCAAACATTATGATTGTGGCAAAGATTCGACTTTGTTATCATCCTGTAGCTCATACAACAATTTAAGTTCAAAACAAAGATCTTTCATAAACAATGCATCTAAAACACTCCTATTAGTTTCATCCAAAGTGGATCTAGAATGGATCAACCAAAGAAAACTAACATTATTATTCTAGAAAGACAAACACTGAGCTTACCGTAAACAATGGTGGCCCATGGTGGATGATGCTCGGCCACCAAGGATGATTATTAACTTTTTCCCAAACCAAATCTCTCACCCTAAGTTGGTTCTCTGTTGACAGGTCTTTCTCTAATTCTCAAAGATTCATGTACTTCAATCGATCTTTCATGATATGAGAATTGATGATTCCATATACATCATTTCTCTTAATGCCCAAGTCTCTCAGTCTTGATAATCCGCTTCTATATGTTGCTCTACACTCAAGTCATATATCATTATGGCCCTCCAAGTTCATGCTTTATACCCGGAAAATTTGGTCTAAAAACATTTTTCCACCTAGATACTTTATTACAACCAATGTGGTACTAGCCCAATTGGTAAAGCTTTTGCCTCTTAGATGGGAGGTATTGAGTTTAAACCCAAGCATGACGTAGTTTAATTTGATGTAATATAGGAGTATGGTAGTTTGTTTCTAAAAAAAGATACTTTATTACAATCAATTGCCAACTCATCCCGTACAATCAAAGAGTGACACGTTGTTTCTTGTGCAATCATAGAGTGCCACATTGCACCAAAGGTCCTTGAGACATCTCGCTCACGATAATGTGTTTCACAATCTATTGCCAACTCATTACATGCCATAAAGAGTGACATGTTGCTATTCATCCAATCATATAGTGACGAGCTAAACTAAAAGTCCCAAAAATTTCAATCATAATGATGCGTTCGATAAACAATTGCTAACTCGTCACATACGATCAAAGACGGACATTTCAGGTGCACAATTTGACGCATTGCACCAAAGGTTTGTAAACATTTAACTCACAATGATAAGCTCCTCTAATCTGATACAAAATAAAAGCCTAGATTTTTCACCATATACCCCCCACCAACTTACTAAATTTACCATCAATACCTTTAAATTCTTAAGTTTTTCTTATAAAATCATTAAGTTCTAACAAACAATATTCATTTTTTGTTATGGAGAAACCTTCATTTTACATCCAACCATATTATACAACATAAATAGCATATCGATTGAAACCAAGTTGAATAGGAAGCAGTTACACCGTAGATTTATTTTCTCAAGTAATAATATAGTTACAGATAAACAACCATAAAGAACATAAAATATTATTTGAATGTGAACAACCATTTTTTGAGTTAATACTTGAAATAATGAAATCATCCTATATAGATTACAGAAGAACTCTACAACGACATTCAGCAAGAACAAAAGTCCTCGTTAAATGTTAGAATGTCCTCACTGCAGATGTACAGCGAGAACATGTCCTCACTGAATATTCCTCGCCAAAGCCCCGTGGCTACAGGTCTACAGCGATGATAGTCAACGAATGCAGTGAGTACAGCTCTGACTTTTGAAAAAGTAATTAAATATCCTACAACAAGGACTTTGTCCTCACTATAAAATTTTCTTTAAATAATTATAAAAATGCATATAACATATATATTTATACATTATACGTGTATAAAGGTATTATAAACCTATTCGTTAATATATTTATACATTATACGTGTATTTATTAAATGCCCTATAGCAAGTACAAAGTCCTTGCTGTATTTTAGAGATGACTTTTTTTAGTATTTTATTTTGTCTTTGCTAAAGTCTTTAGAGATGACTTTGTCCTTACTAAATGACTGTGAATTTCATTGTAGTTTTTGCTATAAATACAGCTTCCCGTCCAGAATTTTTCTGGGTCAATGCCTGTTCTGTTTTCCAGATTTCCATCAAAACACCAATGATATAATCAATCATACAACCAAAATATCATCATACCATAATCTAATTAGAGTTTGAGAGTACATTCAAATGACAAATTCGGATTTACATAATCTAATACCAAGATCTAAGTTCATAAGAAACATTGGAATAACCAAGTCAGAGCTGTCGCTCTCGTAATCAGAGTCAAATTCAATCAAAATATCATGTTCTGCCAAACCTTTTACAACGTCTTTCAGTTTAGTAGCAAGGCGCGTATATTTTCTTTTTGATGATGCCAGCTTTTCATTGACTTATTCTTGGGTGTAGACAGGTGGTGGTAGGGTAGATGGTCCTGGACTAGAAGACGATGAAGTGTATCGGGTCAAACCGGGTACAACATGTCCATGACGCCTGTTAAACCCACGACGTGTACCCAATACCTGATCCTTGATCTGCTTCTCTGTTAAGGGGTTAGCTGCACCTTCTTGCCGGCTCAATAGGTCATTCATTTCATCCTGTGTAGTTACAAAATAATAAATAATCAATGTTATATAAATCTAGTCATTTACGCAAATTAACCAAAGGAAGTACCTAAACTAACAAAAGCCAAATAACTAACTGATTACTTACATATTGTTGTTGAGCAAGTTGTGGCAATGGGACTTTCCCATTTTTCGAGCACCTCTCCTTGAAATTCTCGTTTGGACTCGGATATTTTCCATCAATCTGACGCTGTACGTAACACATGAAATAAAGTGAATACATATACTTAATAACAATTAAACAAAAATGCACAAAACCTATACTACATACTACCAAACTTACATTACAATTTTATATATATATATATATATATATATATATATATATATATATATATTAAAGTGACTTACACGGTCATGTCTGGTCGATACAATAGACTTGGTCCCATGGTAACTTGGGTAGCGGTGACGGGATCTATTACTTTTGTTCACCGCCGAGCGGCGAACATTGTCTTCGCTGCAGTAGGAATTGACCATCTCATTCCACATCTCAGGCGTCACGTCCTCGGGAACCTTCTGGAGAATGGCATCTCTATTTTCCAACCCCCCAAGTTTGATGAAATTATTTAACTTGAACCTGTGTTTTGCACCATAATTGAGCTCGGCGCAAAGCTTCATGATACCAGCCTCAAATGGGATTTTGTAGCCCGGATGATCAAGATAAGACGCCAGATTAAAATAAGCCTGTAATTTATAAAATATATATAATAATAGCAACAGAGTATATTATTTAAAGTTTCAATATATTAAACAATCTTAACCTTCAATTGGGGCCATATGGCAGTCATCGCCTCATCAGGGACATCTTTCCAAGATTTATAGTTCAGTGGGACTGTAATTCTTATAGTAACCCCGAGGAGGTTTACGAAGTCACTTGAGTTATCCCCCATCGGTCTCATAGTTTGCTGGTCCTCAAAGTCAAAAACAATAGGGAAAGGCTTATGACCATTCTTTTCCCACCGTTTGCGCAACCCCAAGTTTGTAGTCTTCTTCCTTTTATTAGATGACCCTACAAATTCAAGTGAACAAACAAAAAATAATACAAGAAAACAAGACATTGTAAAAATAAATGCAAATCAGGTAAACAACTCACCAATTGGCGCACAGCCCGAAGCGGGGTTCCATCCTCCTGATGGAGGATCACCATGACCATCACTATCGTGTCCCCTAACATCCACATCAGCCATCTGAAAATCCAAATACATCAATACAAACTAGTTTTTTCGTGATCAATAGAAATACAACCCGATAAACATATCCAATATAAAAGTATAACAAAAGTCGATACATATATTGATTTGAATTAAGGTCTTATTACAAGTTATAATTGCATTTCAATCAGATTCATCACTAGAATAACTGCGTGCTACATTGTCATTATCGAGTTCATTATCGGACGTATCACTATCATGATCATCGTTGTCATCATCAATAAACTCAACATCATCATGGCGGGCAGGAATAGGAATCTCTAGCAGCTACTTTCATCTTATTGATCTATATATGAAAAATAAAAATAAAAAAGTTGTAAATCATTTCCGGTGTATGTGTGTCCAAATAAGTTGAGAAATATACTCACAACGACTTTACCTTCTTCATAAACCAGTCAGGAAATGTTGATTCCGTATCTTTCCCGGGCATGGTAATGGTGAACTCACTGTAAATGTTAATTAAAGTAGTCGGTTAATTAATAATAGCAAATAGTTGTTTTTTCATAAACCTTAAATCAAAACCTAAAATTAAACCTTAATTTATATACATATACTCTTGTTGATTCTCTATATTTTGCAAAAACTCAATGTACTAATCATCTAAATTAAAGTAGCCAGTTAATTAAACACTTGTTTTGCAAAAACTCAATGTACTAATCATCTAAATTAACGTCCATGAAGCCAAATCACCACCCGACCACCCAACACTAGGAACATACACCCAATCACAATCACCACCCGACCACCCAACATACACCCAATGTCAACATTAACAAAGTCTCTTTCACTAGGAACAATAATCACCAATAATAAAACTAACCTAAAAACCTAATTACATAAACTTACATTAATCATTATAAACCAACAATCACATAAACTTAGATTTTTAACAACCTGAAAACCTAATTTCACAAATCACATAAACTTACACTAATCATTATAAAACCAACAATCAAGTAACCTAATTACTAATAATAATCATGTACACAATGAGCAATCCGACATTATTAACAACAATACCGAGCTGCAACATCAACAATCACCGAGAGTCACAAGTAGAGAAAGAAAATTATACCTGAGACCCGCACCACCCGAGACCACCCGACAAGGCTGCACTGCGCGTCAAAGATGAGAGAGTCACCAGCTGGAGATGAGAGCAGTGAGGCTGCACAGCACGCCACCCGACGAGGCTGCACTGCGCGCCGGAGATGAGGGAGTCGCCGACCGGAGATGAGAACGGTGGGCTGCACTGCGCGCCACCCGAGGCTGCATGGCGACGAGGCTTTTTTGTGGAGATGAGAGCGGTGGGCTGCACGGAGATGGAGATGTTCGGCGCCAGAGATGAGGGAGTCGACGCCGATCGCTAGGTTTGGGGGGGGGGCGCTTGATCTATAGTTATGGTATAGATTTGGGGTTTCTATTATTTTTGATCTTATTTAGAATAAAATAAGTTATAAATTACCTCTCATTTTATTAAAAGTTACAAACTTACCCCCTAAATTTAAATGTTAATTAAGTTAAATAAGTTAATATTTTGTTTAAAAACAAACCGTATATACAGTGTACGTACGTACATACATGTCATACATTGCATACATGTCTTACGTACGTACATACGTACATATAATACATTACACATTATACTTGTGATACATACGTACATACATGTCATACATACATTACATATATACAAGTAATACACACGTTGTACATTATACATGTGATACATACATACATACACACATTTCATACATACTATACGCAAATATCCGTACATAGATACATACATTGTACATCATAAATGTCTTATGTACATACGTACATATAAATACATTGTACATTATACATGTGATACGTACAGGCATACATGTCATGCATATACTACATATATCAAGTAATACATTCATACATTGTATATTATACATGTGATACGTACATACATACATACATGTCATACATACAGTGCATATATACAAGTAATACATACATACATTGTACATTATACATGTGATACGTATATGCATACATGTCATACATACATACACAGTATATCCGTACATAGATACATACATTGTACATCATACATGTCTTACGTACGTACATATAAATACATTAATTGCACATTATATTTGTGATACGTACGTACATACATGTCATACATACATTACATATATATAAGTGATACATACATATATACATTGTATATTATACATGTGATACATACATACATACACACATGTCATACATACTATACGCAAATATCCGTACATAGATACATACATTGTACATCATAAATGTCTTACGTACGTACGTACATATAAATACATTGTACATTATACATGTGATACGTACAGGCATACATGTCATGCATATAGTACATATATCAAGTAATACATACATACATTGTATATTATACATGTGATACATACATACATCTCATACATACAGTGCATATATACAAGTAATACATACATACATTGTACATTATACATGTGATACGTATATGCATACATGTCATACATACATACACAGTATATCCGTGCATAGATATATACATTGTACATCATACATGTCTTACGTATGTACATACATAAATACATTGTACATTATATATGTAATAAGTAAATACAAACATGTCATGCATATTATACATACAAACACGATATATACATACACCATACACACATACATGTAATAAATATGTGTCATGCATATATACATACAAAAAGCCACTACATACATACATACACACATATATACACAAACACATACACTATTGCAAATTTGAGTGGAATCGGAAACTAAAAATATATTTAAATACAATATCTTGTATTTCTATTTAAAAACAAAAAATAAAAATCAAGAATACTTTCAGCGAGGACATTGTCCTCACAATATGTAACCCGGAACATTGTCCTCACAATATGTAACCCGGGAAAATTATAGTTTTGGAGGGAATCAAAAATACGTATTTACCCGGTATTTTTTAGGTTAGGTGGGAATTGAAAATTAATAACTATATATTTTACCTTTTACGTGGACATTGTTCTTGCTATAGATCTAGTCAAAAAAGGTCCCGCTCTTTTATATATTTTCATGTTCATTAAAATAATTTAAAAAACAAAAAAAACCTGAAAATCATAGTGCAAGAACATTGTCATTGCTAAGTATCTGGTAAACTAGAAAATCAATTAGCCCTATTTTTTTGTCTTTTAGTGTGCTATAGTAAGAATATTATGTCCTTGCTATAAAATTTCATTGCTAAAAATCATTTTTCTTATAGTGGAAGCTAATGAAGATATCACACATTTAGTTAAGTCGGTCAATAACTTTAATTATAGCCAAATTTGAACATAGTCCAATAAGAGCGCGCAATTCAGGGGTGAAGAACCATGATGCTATAATACATGTAGAAATAAGCATGTCATAATGATATATTTGAATTTAAAAGAACCATGATATTGTCGTAAAAATTATAAAAAAATATGCTATGTTGTTCTCAAAAATAAGAATATATTATATTTAACAAGTGGTTTTAATTTCATTTACTTTTTCATACTTTAGTAACTCAATATTTTCATGTTACTTCAGTTTAATCTTTATTCTATACGTTGGTTAAATGCATTTTATAAAATGACCAAGTTAAGTATTTGATTATAACAAATGACGTCACTTTATTTAAAAATAGTTAAAACCGTTATTTAACTTTATTTAGTTGTACATTAGTGTTTCGATTAAATGTACGTCGAAGTGTATATTTGGGACTTAAAACGTCATATTTTAAAACTAAAAAGAATGAGAGCTTATAATAACTTTAATGATGTGTATGTTTATGATTCGATTACCTTAATAAGCATCTTAAAAGTGAATAATAAACATCTTCTTCCTCTTTCTTCTCTTTCACCAAAATAATAACTCGCATTTCAAAAGTAAATATACTAAAGACGCTTTGTGTTCTTTGAAAATAATATCACGTATTAATTTTTTTTGTTTAACAAGTGCTCCGGTTCCTATCAAAGAAGTCTTAGATTCAGATCTAACTTCCACTTTTTCCTAGTTTTAAGCTCCTAGAAAGTCATACGCTTGATACAAGTGTTCTATTCATCGCATTGTTAGCAATGTGTGACTTTGATTCGATTTCATATTTTATGTTATTAGGCCTTTATAATAGAAACTACAAAAGCGTTTAAGCTGCTTGAGACATCTTTCTTTTTTTTTTTCTTGATCTCCAGATTTACCATCAACATATTTTCCGAGTAGCCACATATGTAGATATGTTCTTCATAATTCTCTTTTGAGCCTTCATGTATACTTTCATCACCCTTTTTAACCATTAAGCTCCTATTCGTTAATCTTCATCACTTTGTAAAAGAATAAGTTAAATGAGTTTAGCAATATGTTGTGAATTTTTCTTACTTCATTATTGGTTAGATGTTTGGGTTTATGAGTACTATTGTCGAAAATGTTCTTGATTGAGTTATTATGACATGGTATCATACGTTTTAGAGATTCTGGTCGGTACAATCTAGGGTTTTGAATTTTAATTGTCATGTGTCATGGTTTCTAGTTAAACCGAACAAGTAGACAGATCTAAGCTAGAAAGCGACTTAGTTTAATAGGGAAGGCTTTTCCGAAAACAATTTTCAAAAAACCAACCAAAGAGCAACACATCTTAGGCAAAAACCTAGCTAGGGTTTTTGAACAAGTTTCTAAGAAAATATTATCGAATCAAGAATGATCTCAAATACCATGAAAAAACCTTTAGGTTTAGACGAATGTTTTGTTATTATGCAAATTAAATTTTAATATTTCAAATTATTACATATTGACAAATAACAATCCATACTAACAATTTGACCAATAAAACTCATAACTTTCACTTTTGTTACCAATAACAATCTTAGTAATATAATTATCATATATTCATACTCGATTTCACTACAAGGAGAAAGGTCTTTAGGGGCCACCAAAGTCGCCGCTAAAGACCCCCTTTGTCGCCGCTATTACCTTAGCGGCGACATGTCGCCGCTAAAGAATCGCCGCTAATAAAACGTCGCTAATGATCAAAATTCGCCGCTAATGAGTCGCCGCTAAAACATGTCGCCGCTAATACCCCTGTGTCGCCACTATTGAGTCGCCACTAATACCCACAGACATGACGAAAACTAGTCGCCCCTAATGCCCCTATGTCGCCACTAATGCTCCTGCACATCTATTACAGCTTCCTACTGCATTTTTCGGTTTTCCCGTATTTCCAATACAAATTTATACATGACAATCTGCATATTCTGCATACATTTACAAACTCTAAACATAAATTACCATACATTAACATAAATCCGGTCATTACAAAACATAACGTTTTAGAATTCCGTCTAGGTACATCCTAAACCTAAAAACTAAACTAAGTCAACATCCATTCATACATTACAATACAATTCATACATAAACATTCTAAATTAAGTTAACATACATTTATCAATTAAGCTTCATCATTTTCATCATCTTCATCGTCTTCATCGTCCTCATCATTAACTTGCTTATTTTGCCCATAATTTTGAAGCTGGTCTCTAAAATATGGGTCTTGAAACAAGGCATCAATTTGTTCCTATAATAAAAGTATATTTAAGTCCAAATTATAAACACATTTTGTGATCACAAGTCATGTTTAAACGGGTCAAACTAATAATATTTACCAAACTAATAACATTTTTTGACACATTTCCCATTTCTCATCCCATCCATTTTGTGATCACAAGACCACCAATAACATATTGACTAATACCCAACACGTTTATTTTGTCTCATTTAACATTCAAATTCCATTTTGTCCATTTTATGATCACTCGTCTAAGCGGGTTAAACTAATAACATTTACCAAACTAATAACATATTTTGACCCATTTCCCATCCCGTCCATTTTGTGATCACAAGACCCCCAATAACATATTGACTTATTCCCAACACGTCTATTTTGTCTCATTTACAATTTCAATTTCATATTGTCCATTTTATGATCACTCGTCTAAACGGGTCAAACTAATAACATTTACCAAACTAATAACATATTTTGACCCATTTCCCATTTCTCATCCCGTCCATTTTGTGATCACAAGACCCCCAATAACATATTGACTCATTCCCAACACGTCTATTTTGTCTCATTTAACATTCCAATTCCACTTTGTCCATTTTATGATCACTCGTCTAAACGGGTCAAACTAATAACATTTACCAAACTAATAACATATATATATATATATTATATATATATATATATATTTAAGGTCATTATAAGTAAATGTTATTGTTACCCGTGTGAATGAGACTGTTGGCGGCGGTTGAGACTTATCATGGGTAACCGGGGCTTTTGAAGAAGATTTGAACCCAATCCCTCGGGTCCATCCGCGCCTAGTACCGAGGACGTTTTCAAACGTATTTACTTGATCATCTCCTTGAGTTTAGGCAGCCAACTCATCCTCTAATCGCCGCTGTAGTTTACAAAAGGTGAATTATATATATATATATAATAACCAAAATTAAATTTAAATAGTTACTAACAATTGTTTCAGTTGTTGCGCTGTCAATCGTCCCATCTTTAAGTGTATGAGCATCAATGAACGTCTGTAGGTGACTTTGAGCCTGTTTAACATTAAATGTTATTTTTTCTTACAACTAGTACGTATACGATATATATATAATAATATATAAACCAAACGTTACTTTTTTATAAGTTGTGCTGCTATACGATGATGTCCCCCCTCGGTTTGGGTATTTTTGAAGTTGACGATTTGCTTGGTTAACGAGTGACTGTTTTTGATGCTTCTCTGACATAAAATGTCTAATGGCACTCTCCCAATTAGCTGGAGTCATCCCTTCAGGAACATTGGCTAGAGCTCTCTCAACATCCCCTCCAAACTCTCTAAAACGCCTTTTTGCATCTGCTTTGCGATCTCTGTATCGCTACATGTATATTGAAAAAATTCCCAACTTTAACTTAGATCGATCAACGTCCCGATCAATCTGCTCCAGATTGAATGATTTCTAAAAAATAAACAAAAGAAGTTAGTCAAGTAAAAAACAAAGATCTCAACATAAGATAAACTTAAATAAATCATTTACCGCGAGGTGCTCGTACAATGCATTCTGTTGAGCTTCTGAAACCTGTCTCCAACTACCTTTATCAAATGCGATGTTCCGCCACATGTATAACCCCACTTCCTGGCTAAACAAATCTTTCTTGTGTCCAATCGGGGTAAAAGTCGCTTGCCTGTCAAATTGCAAAGTTAAACGCCCTCCTGCTTCCAAGACCTCGGATTCTAGGCGATAGTTTTTTGCAATCCCACGAGTTTTCCTACAAGGTGGCGCTGCAAAATTAATCAAAAATTATCATTCATAATAAATAATTATTTGTCATAGAATTTATAAATGGTTTATACTAAGACTTACAACCCTCCTCGTAGTGTCCATGCCCAGATCCAAAGCCGTCAGGTGGTGGGGGGTCCTGTCCAGAACCATCTCCTCCATGGCCCATCACATCGGCCATCATGTACAGTATCAAATACGCAAGGGAAATCATATTGAAATGTTATAAGATATGGAAGACAAAAATATAATGAGAATACAGTTTTCCAACCTACTTTAAAATATAAATATAAATACAAATACAATGTGAATACAGTTTTCCAACTTACTTTTAATCAGACCCCTCAGATATCTCTCCCTCAGATACTTCAGTATCACTCTCAAACCCCTCGGTGTAATAATCCGATTCATCCTCGGACACTTCATCATGCTCGCCCTTAGACAATTCATCGGTCTCATCCTCGGACACTTCAGCGGGATCACCCTGGGAAGCAGAACTGCTTGGCAAGTATTGCCTAAAGTCGATGAACAATCTTATACTAGAGGAAGAGTTGTTGTGGACAACGTCAAGATCTTCGTGTAACATCCCGTATTTTTATTAATGAAAAATTAATTTTATTGAGCTTAATACGACGTTAAATCCAATAATTACAAAAATTATAATAAAATAATAATAATTTTTAACAATATTAATAATAATAATAATATGGTAGTAATAATATTAATAACAATGATAATAATAATAATGATAATAATAATAAAATCTAGGTAACTTTGACATAAAATAATAACATTACAAACTCCAGGGGGTTAATTTGTAATTTTATTAAACTGAAACAAAGTTTTAGTTTTGTTGTGACAATTATTAGAATTCACAGGGACCATTTACGTAAATTAGTTTAAATCACACCCACCCCCACCGTCGACCCTTCCCCCTCTCCGGCCACTATTCCGGCCGTCCCTCCGGCGAGCCATTACGCCCAAAACCACTTGATCTTTGACCAAATCAACTATCCCGACATTATCGCCTGCGAGATTCGAACTTTACCCCACCTTCCATTTGAAAAATCAAGTGCGATTAACCACCAATCCACTCACCTCACTTTCGGCCGAGAAACCGGGCCACGATCGCCCACTAACACCAATAATACTCTAATTAATTGAACATAAATGACCATATAACTATCACAAATCAAATGCCATTTTCTCAATTACAAATTAAAACACACAAACGAATCAATTCAATTCACCTTCTTCTTCGGACCTGCAACTCAATCGAAGGACTTGTTCGGAGCAACATTTGTTGCAATTGATAGAGGGCTATTGGTCATAATCGTGTGGGGAATCTTACTGTACAATTAATTGGATTAACATTGGTTAATTCTCCTCGAACCAATTCCTTCCCTGTCGCGACTGTTCTTCGCTTGGTTCACCATTAATTCGATCTTATACGAGGTAATTACACACACCCAGACACTCGGTTTCACTTAGGGAACAAAAGCCCTATGTTTAATTCCATTAACAATTTCGAATCGATGGTCAATTGATCAGAAATCGAAACTAGGGTTCTTGATTTGGGGAAAAGGCTTTCGGGTGTGTTTAAAAGTAAAGTGAACCCTGTACTATCGCGGCTTAGGCCTTTGTTCCACCGGTTCAACACACTCATGTCCAGCAGGAGGTCCCGGGTTCGACCCCGGGCAACCTCATTTATTTTTTTAATGGCTTTTTGAGCTTTTAAAAATTACAGAAAAATATCTAAAAATTATAAAAATTATTTTTATAAACTCTGTTTATTTTTAAATTATCAAAAATATTTTCTGCAATTTTTCTTTAAATTAAATATTTATAAAACAATATAACAAGAATTAATTTAGTTATTTCTTATAAAACAAATCTATTTATTAGGGTTAAATTAATAATTCCAAATGCTACATTTAGTTAAAGTTAAAATAATTATTGAATTATTTACACTTTACATTAAACTTTATCCGTTATTATAAAAAAATTTAATTACGTTAAAATTATTATAACACCGTAACAGAGTTGTGAAACGCGAAACCATACGACTCTTACACTTGTAAAACGATAACTAACATTAACTATGTTCATACTAAACGAAACACAGGTTAACTGAAATTCTAATCGTCGTGCGAACATTATTTCTTTGCAACGCAATCAAGGTGAGTTTCACGGCCCCTTTTTACTTTCTTTCCTTTTGGTGGAGAAAACATGCAAACATATTTTATGAATGGTTTTAGTATTATTGATATCGCCTGTTACGTTAGTGCAAACATACAAACAGTCCTGATACTCTCGAACCGTTAATAATGTGTAGCGAGGTAATACTGAGTAGTACTACTGGGTCTGACAAACCCCGCCCGGGCTGGTCGCGCTAGCTTGATTAGAGGTCAAACGGGTGCATTATTGACCTAACATTTGTCACTGTCTTGCGAGACGTGACGGGGAAGAACAAACATATAGGACACTCAAACAGTCAGCTTCGGTTCGAAACGCTAAATAACATGATTATAGGCTAGCTACCTATCGATATGCTTTAATTACTATACCATTCGAACAGTCAAACAGTTACAAACAGTCGAACAGTTACAAACATTCGAACAGTTACGAACATTTTTATCTGTGATAAAACCTGTGAACTCACCAACTTTATGTTGACACACTTTAGCATGTTTTCTCAGGAAACAGGAACGCTTAGTCTCATGATGCACGATTAAGGAACGCACTCAGGACATGCATACATTGGATCCATTTATGTTGCATTATACATTGTTTTGACTTAGCATTTCAGACTTTCAGTATTGTTTACATTTCAATATTCGCTTCCGCACTGTTATTCATTTCATTTATGTTACTCTGATTGAAGTCAAACGTTTATTTCTAAACTCATATAGTGTCGTTTGATATGACCGTGTCTGAGATCTTGGTATGTCACACGCCTAACGGTAAAACCTCGTTGGTGGAAATTGAGGGTGTGACACTTCGGGTAAGTCATGGTCAACATTTTGAACATTCTCATCAACTGTTTGTACATTCTCGTTCAACGGTAGATCCCATATTTTTCGATGATTAACTTGCTCGACGACCCATCGGTTGTTATTGTTTTGGTTTCCTCGGTAACTACATCCTCGTTTCTGTCAGGGCGATTGAACTGAGTTTCAACATCTCGAAGGTACCTCGAACAAAATGATAGAGCTTCTTCCGCAATATAGCCTTCGGCTATACAACCTTCTGGCTTTGCCTTGTTTCTGACATAATTTTTTAGTTTTTTCATATATCTTTCAAATGGATACATCCATCTCATACACACTGGACCTCCAAGAATCGCTTCATCAGGTAAGTGCAAAACCAAATGAACCATGATGTCAAAAAAAGCAGGAGGATAGATCAACTCTAACTGACATAAGATTGTTAGAATGGCAAGTTTTGCTTTCTTCATATCTTCAACCAATAATGTTCGAGAACAAAGTTGCTTAAAAAACATACAAAGATCGACTATTGGTGCACATACATCTTTTACCAAAAATCCTCTAACCCCAATTGGCATCAAACGTTGCATTAGAATATGACAGTCATGAGATTTCAACCCAGTAATGTTTGTATTATTATCTATCACTCTTTTGCTAATATTAGATCCGAACCCATCTGGTAATTTAACATTTTTAATAAACTCACAGAAAAGCTTTCGATCATTGACTTGGAATGAGTATTTTGGGTGCGGCTTACATAACTTGCCACGAGCATTTTTTTCAACCACAACGTCTTTCGAATGTTTAGCTTTTCCAAGTCAACACGGGCGTTTGACGTGTCTTTTGTTTTATCATTCATTAAAAGAGTACCGAGCAAACTATCGCACACATTTCGCTCAATATGCATCATATCTAAATTGTGCTTTAGCTGCAAAGAAGACCAATACTCAAGTTCAAAAAATATACTTCGTTTAGACCAGTTTAACTCAAACTCCTCTCGCTTTCTCATAACACCTCCAAAACTAGGATGCTTGCCCGGTAGACGAGGGAGTAAACGATAGAGTTGAGCCTGTATATCAGCATCACTAAATTGTTTAGGAGGTGCTCTTGTATCAGGTTGCCCATTAAATTCCAAATTTGTTCTCCATTGATGGTTAGCATCTAAGAACCGATGATGACCAACATATACAACTTTATTTGTTACTCGTGTTGAAGGAGTGTCTTCGTTGCAAGTCGGGCATGCTTTGTATCCCTGTCCGCTCCAACCTGATAGACTACTACGGGCTAGAAAGTCGTTTATAGTCCATAACAACACCGCCTTCATTGTGAAGATTGTGTTTGTTGCCGCTTCTTTAGTACGTATGCCTGTATGCCATAATTCGTTAAGCTCATCCACCAACGGTCTAAGGAAAACGTCTATATCCTTCCCAGGTGATTTAGGGCCAGGAATCAATAAAGTCAACATGAATGAGGACTCTTTCAGGCATAGCCATGGAGGCAAATTGTATGTGGTGAGTACAACCGGCCACGTGCTATGAGCCGAACTCATGTTACCAAATGGATTAAAACCGTCAGCTGCAAGCCCTAGGCGAACATTTTGGGGTTCCTTCGCGAAGTTAGAGTACTTCTTATCAAATTCTTTCCATGAAAATCCGTCAACAGGATGACACATCGTACCCTCTTCTGATCTTCCAGTACTGTGACATATCATATCCTTTGTCGTGTGCCTTGAACAATACAAATGTCGTAGCCGGGGGGTCAAAGGAAAGTATCGTAACACTTTGTGAGCTACTTTCTTACCCTTTGTGTTTGTATCAACCCATCGACTCTCCTTACAAACGGGACAATTCTGTAACAACTTGTGATCGTTCCAGAAGAGAGCACAATCATTTTTGCACACGTGTATCGACTCATACCCTTAACCAATCTTCTTTAGTGTCTTTTTTACAACATAATGCGAAGTTGGAATCTTATTGCCTTCTGGATGTGAAGATTGCAACAACTTAAGGAGCTCATCAAACGAACTATTAGTCCATTTGTTTTTCACCTTGATATGCATAAGCTTTGCTAAAAAGTCAAGGGAAGAAAACTTAGTACTACCGGGATATAATTCTGACTGAACTTCATGTAACAACTTTTCAAAATCATCACTGACACTTTCACTCTCTGTACAAGGGTTTTCTTTGTTAAGGTTGGTATTCACTTCCATAAGATCTTCAATAACGCCAGCCATATCATTAGTAGACGTAACGTCATCTTGTACTACAACTTGAGAAATTGAGGGTTCATGATGATAAATCCTGTCCGAATAACTACGTTGGAAACCCCACTTGTACAAATGATACTTCACTTTTACCAAAGATAGCATGACCGAATTCCGACATTTAGTACACGGACAAAAAACATAACCTCTATTGTCGACCAGATTCTTGCACATCTCGAGAAAAGAGCTGAGTCCATTATTATACTCCTCTGAGCTTCGGTTTGGATTGTTAAGACAACTTTTATCGACAACCATGATGCAACTGAAACATAATGTAGAGAATTTACAAGGGTGGGCTGCTAAACTCACTTTTGAATATCTTAGAGAATGTGTATTACATGATTGTTTGCCTCAGATTGAGAAATATACGCACATTTAGCAACTTAAACACCATAGTAATAATAATATGTTGTTGCTTCATATATACTGTTTGCTAATCATTTTCGTGACCCTTAAATGGGGTCTAATGAAATCAACAATGATGTCATGATGTTGCATAAAATAAAGTAGGGTTTTATTGAACAAAGTTAAATATTTAAAGCTAGATGCCTTACAAAAAAGAAAAAAAATCTAAAGTTAGAAGTTAAAAGTATCAGCAAAAAGAATAGTTTTTCTAAGTTAATAAATGTCATATAAAGATATTGTACCATTTTACTCAAAAGTATATTAGAATCTTTATTGTAAGTTAAGGTATATCACGTTCATCATCATTTTTCACCACCCCTACCTAATAATCGTCAATAATATTTGTGTCACCTTACACCACTGGCATTATTTTCACATCATGTTTAGTTTTGTTTCGTGTGTGCATCAACCTAATAAATCAACTAAAAAAAGTAACAAGACAAAAAGTTATTTAGAACAATTTAAAAGAAAATAGATAACAAATAGGTCAAACGGTTTTTAAGTTATCAAAGTGTACTTAAGTGTTCACAACCTCCCAAATTACTTTAAGGGAAATGCTAACAA
Source organism: Flaveria linearis (assembly GCA_024085815.1). Classification (NCBI taxonomy): domain Eukaryota; kingdom Viridiplantae; phylum Streptophyta; class Magnoliopsida; order Asterales; family Asteraceae; genus Flaveria; species Flaveria linearis. The sequence continues at coordinate 9,121,841 of CM044003.1, forward strand.
CAAACATAATAGTCCTTAGAGCTAGCATTAACACTTAACAACTAACATTTTAAGTTATCTATCTAACGATATTTGGTTGTCAAACATGTATAGATAAAAAACAAATAGGTCAAACGGTTTAGAAGTAACAACAAACATCTAAAAAACAAACATCTAAAGTGTTCACAACCTCCCAAAGTCCTTAGAGCTAACAACAAACATAATAGTCCTTAGAGCTAGCATTAACACTTAACAACCAACGTTTTAAGTTATATATCTAAAGAAAGCCAACGTTCAAACAAACCTTGCTGAACATAAATCAAACAACAACAACACCAATCAATAAAACAGAGCAAATCGAACAAACCTTGCTGAAAGCTTCGACGTAACACAGATCTGCACTCGGTTTCTCCGCAACAGTAGCGTAAACCTTCGTAATTTCAACCCTGAACATAAATCAAACAACAAGGACGAGATTCAAACCAAAAACAGTAAAACAAACACGAATGCGAATGCGATAACATACGATGGTTGGAGTTGGAGAGGGCTTTCAGCGGTAGGCCGGTTGTTGGCGTTGGGGAGCGCGATTCTGGCGAGGTCTGCGGTGGGCCGGTGGTCGCTGGTGGTCACCGGTGGTCGGGGGGAGGAGAGAGCAGAAAGCTGGAGGGAAAAATTATGTTTAGCGCGCGCATCTGTTGGAGCAGATAGCTGATATTTGGGAAAAAGGGCTAATGCCGTCGCCGCTATTGCTTTTTTGTACGGCTAAATTTGAACCGTCGGATGTTAAATTGATCAACGTCCACAAGTGTGCTGAATAGCTTGATACGGATTAGACTTATTAGCGGCGACACGTCGCCCCTAAATGTGCCGCCGCTAATACCTCTGTCGCCACTAATACCTATGTCGCCACTAATAATGTCGCCACTAATGACCAGAATTCTTGTAGTGTTTGTATTTAAATTCCACTCAATTTTGCTTCTATGTTTTTTCTATTTTGTTTTAAGTGAAATCATATGAAAGTCAAGTGTAAATATATGATAATTATAGTATCAGTATTGTTATTTGTAACAAAAGCAAAAGAATAAGAGTGTTACAAACCAAATTAATAATATCTAAATCGGCACACACTTTTTTTCATTCAGTAGCTGTAACCAGCTGAGCTCACTATCTTAAAATCAATTCTTTCCCCCATTCCTATACATACCTTGGTAGCGTGGCTCAAAACAAACAAGCTAGAAGGAATAAGTTCATGCAAAGCTGATTCTCGTACAAGAAGAGCATATTTTGTAAGAACAATCGGAGATTTACTGTTTTTCGAGAACTTGTCGCTCTTCTTCGTATGAATAATTATTGACTAATACACAATAGTATGGATTATTCAATTTAATTTTCTCTGTTACTATTATTAAGTTGTTAAAAATCAAATATGTTCACAAAAATGAACTGTTCAACTACTAAATCCAAGTATATAATATGAATCATCACAGATCTAGAATGATAACGCTTGAGAGTGATAAAAGAAGGCTATGGAGAATGTGGGAAAAACATCTACCAAATGTCCTTTAGTCTAACGATATCCAAACATATAAAATGATTGCTTTCCTCATGTGATCAAGGATTTGAGTCTCATGATAAACAATAATCTAATATTACAAGTAGATTTATTTGCTCTTACAAATATAAATGAAAACTAAATTTATGTATCGAACCTAAGAAAGAAACAAGAAATAAATAGAAGACTTAAAAGAAGCAATAATTAAGACTATTGTTATGTCATTTGTGTCCTTGACTCTATAATCTATATGGTACGGACCAACAAAAAGAAAACCCATCATACGTTAGTACATAACAATTGGCTTGCGGAGCTACAAGAGGATCAAACTAGCGAAAATAATAACTTGTATAGGACGAAGTCGTGTTGCATGAATAATAACTATCGTCGTTTTTTTTCTATTCTAACAAAAAATAATAACTTGTATAGGACGAAGTCGTGTTGCCTGAATCATAACTATCGTCTTGTTTTTCTTTTCTTTCACATAAATAATAACTCCATCGGTAAGGGAAACATCAAGCAAATAAAATGGGATATAGAAAATGCACACGCGTTTTATTACATAGCGTAACTAGATAAAACAAATGAAATTAAACTGATTGACATGTCATTTTCTTTGAAATTAACCAACTTTATTATGACATCATATCAGTGTACTCGAAATCAAAGGTTACAAATTCAAATCTTATATAAAACACAGTTGTAATAACTTTAAGAGCGGAATGGGTGTACGGTATACGTTGTTGTCATCCGGAACTTGCACCAATAGTCAAACCCGAATCCCGTAACTTCTCGCAAGTGATCCTATCAATCCGCTCTTTCATCTCATCCGTCATGTGCCCTTTCCAATCTCCAACCTCACCTCGTCGAAAAAACGCCCGATTCACCACCACGGCCCCATTGTTCGCCTTATAAGCCCCAGTCTTGTTCACCTCCAACCCTCGCAAATGCTCAAAACTACAAAACTGCGCAATCTTTTCCACCACCCATCCTCCTCTTCTCGAGTCGAAAACGGCACCCCCAAAAACTCACCCAACCTCCTCACATGAACCTCAGGGTCCCTCTTAATCTCCTCGTACTTCAAAAACAACACATTTTTTGGAGATCGAACACTCGCCTCCCAAAACCCCAACACATGGTCCCAATACGGCCCGTATTCAACAACACCCTCACAAAACCTATTAACCAATTGATCAAACGAAACCACAGGTGCCTCTTCAGGCCTAAGGTGAACCATAAAGTGCCATAACGACACCACCACGTCCTTCGGGTCCCTACACACGTAAACAATCCTGCACCCCGAGTCACCATCCGTGATGCTTGCAGGTAACAAATTATACGCGAAATGCGTCGCGAAAAGGCGAGGGGAGGAGCGCGCTTGATCGCGATCCGTATCGCGATAATGGTCGGGTTGAAGAGGTCTAGAACGGGGAAACAGTCATGGGGACCGTTGTGGAGCAAAGGGTGGTCGGAATCGAATAGATTGAAGTTGGATCGGGTGAGGGTGGTGAAGATGAGTGATCGGAGCCATGTGGTGCCACTTTTGATGAAGGATGTTAGGAAGATATCAGTGGGTCGATGGGTGAAGTGTGTTTGCATTAATGTGACGCTTAATAGGGCGTCGGGATAGAGCCATATGCCTTTGTAGAGATGAAGAGAGTTCATGAAACATGCATCGGCTGTTTGAAGCTCTGTGAGGAGTTGGGTGTGTTGTTGCAGGATGTTTTGGTGTTCATCATCTGTTTGATCACTTGACATTATTGTTTGTTTGTTGTTAGATGATGATGGATTTAAGTTGGTGCAACGAATATCGTGATTATTATATAGTCGATTATTGCTGATGCGTGTAGGTCACAAAACCAATGTTTTCAGAACCGGATCGGACGTCGAACCGGACGCCTTACCGGTTTGATGGTCGGACTGGATTTAAGAACCAGATGATGTCATAATTATATACATATAGTATTATATATATAGTTATATATATAATCAAATATAAGTAATTTATATATTATTTATATATGTATTTTATAGTTATATATAAAACTTAAGTATATTTGGATGTGTGTGAATGTATGTTTCACATTGGTGTGGGGACAAAGTGAGGTTTAGTTTATAAGTAATTGTTTTATCACTCTAGTGTATTTTATGACATATTTTGCAACAAGTACTACCCGCGCGCAGGAAGGGTGCAAAAACGGGGAAAAAGGTTGGATTTCCAGTGAACACGTGTCGCGCGGACACGAATGCAGCTTCAAAAACCCAGGCCCGTGGTAGGCTGTTTTTTTAATTCGGTTTTACTTTTTGATCTAACACACTAATTTATAGTTCGACACCCCGTTTTTACTCAAAAAAGTAAAAAAAATTAAAAAAATTTTGAAAACCGGTCCGAACCGGTCCTGTTCCCCGATCCGACCACCGACTCGGGTATAACCGGCCGGTTCGACCCATACAAAACGATTCATGCACGACCGGACCGGCCACCAAGGAACCGGTCAGACCGGCCGGTCCGATCCGGTCGTGAAAACACTGCACAAACGATATTCGTAGTCAAACTCGACAACTAATTAATATGTTCTGACATGATGGAGCGGAGTTAGAAGATAAGATAATTTGGAGCTCATACTATTTAAAAATCTCTAGTGGATCACGTGTTAAGTGGTTGTTTCTGGGTTTTTTATCATTCGGGTTATTTTTTAATAGTTTATAATTTTTTAAGTAAATTACAAAATTTGACTGATCCACTTTTTATCATTTTGACCCGAACTAGACTGATCCACTTTTTAGACTGGTGTTTTAACCCGACTCGTTTTAACTTGTTACACGACTAACTAATGTGGTCCATTGTACGGCTGGTACCTCTTTGTTATAATTGAGCTGGTGATGTGGGGTTCAGTGTTGTCTTGCTTCAACAGTATGAGAAATCAGATGAGATAGAAAACAAGTCACATGTGTGATTGTGTTATAAATAAATAAATGTGTGAATTGTGTCCTTTCAAGTAATAATGACCTGAAACTTTTGTATGTGTTTCATGTCTCATCACCAATCATGGATTCATGGCTAGGTAGGACATATAATATTTCCTTAAGACATTTTGTTATTTAAAAGAAGACTCTAGCATAAAAAAAGATATACTAATTAATACAGGGAATTTTAGAACTTTGCTTAGTTATATAATTTATAATCACCAAAAAAGGCATGTGTAACTTCAATTCTCTTGTGTCAACTAACATTATCCATTTCATACACAATGAATTTAGTATTACTTGTTTGGTTTTGTGAAAGTAGACTTTTTATGAGATCACTCATTTTTTTTACCAGTATCACTCAGTTATTCGTATTATGAAGTTTTGTGACCATCCGAGTCAATACTCTCAAACAATGTTAAGGGTTGTTTGACAGTCTCTTAATTAGCCTTTTAATGGTTCAGATGTCTGAATGATTTAGTACTTAATGGTTCAGACTGTTTGTTTCACGAGCAAATGTCTGAATGGTTAAGAGATTTGCCTCTGAATGGTTAAGCATTATATTAATGCTGAATGGTTATGAGGTCTAATGCTGAATGGTTAAGACTTCTTATCTGAAATGGTCAGACATTTGTATTTGAATAATTAAGCGATATACTAGCTCTTAATGGTTCAAAGCTCTTAATAGTTCAAACCTCTTAATAGTTCAGTACTTAATGGTTCAGACCTCCTATTGGTTCAGTACTTAATCGTTCAGATATTGTCAAACAGCCCCTTAGTTGTATTTGAGACGAAACATTACTTATTACCTAGTATCTCTCTTATAAACATAAAAACATAAAAAAAATTGATGTGATATCTGTCTAGGGTGTCACAAAACCACATGTGACCCCTAATACAAACCAATATTGTTTGTTTTGCTCACAATGAACTCACGATCAGTTTTTAATAGCCTAGGTGGAGACTTCCTTGCATCTCACCCATTCTTAGATCGCTCACACCCAAGCACGTTTAATCATGAAATTTCATTTCACCCGTTGCCAATGCGTCAAAAATGTGTTGGTTATGGTTAAGACGATACATTTTTTATGACCCAATTACGGTCTTGTAGACCGAAGTTAGAGGTGTGACCTTAGCTCTGAGTAAACCTATAAGAACCGTAGGGTGTCGATTGATACTCATGATTTTCTTTATGCACTATATGCTGAACTGAAACCCCAGCGACACACTAGGCTTCTATGATACCCACACTAATATTAACTCGTTTAATAATAAATAACAAGCACTTGACCCATCTAAATTAACAAATAAAACCTATATAAATAAGTAATTCCACATTTTATTAGTCGAGACTAAATTTAACTAGCCACATTATTTAAACCCATATAAATAAGCCCAAATCAATTCTAAATCCCTAACTCCATGTCTCCGTGATTTTTTTTTACGGCAATTACTATTACTACTATATTAACTGAGATTGTATTGAGCAGTAATAATAATAATTAAATAACAGTAATATTTGTTTATTAAATTATAATAATTAATTACTAATAATATTTGTTTATTTAATTATATAATAATTATTATTATATAATTAAATAAACAAATATTATTATTATTTATTGAATTATTTTTGTTTTTTGAATTAAATCTAAACGATCAACTTTGATACGTCATTTTGACACCTTTAAATTTATAAAGTTTCCGGTTTGCCCTGATACAATTTTTACTTAGAAAATACGTTTACGTGTACTTTTTATATATGTTTCGACATTCATCTATGTTTTGATGTAATTTTTATTTAGAAATGAGATCGGTCAAATATAAAACATTTTTATTTGACAGTATAAATCCAAGTTACACTATGTTTCAATATAAATTTAGTTTAAAAATAAGTTGGTAGACTATAATTTGTGTTCTTTATGTATGCTTCGACTTAGTTTACGTTTCGACATAAATTTGCTTGGAAAGAACGCGGTTCAAGTATAATATGTTTTCGTTCAACGGTATAAACGCAAATTCTTTTACGGTTCTACATGAATTTAGTCCGGAGACAAGTCAGGTCAATTGTTAGTCTATACTCTATTATGTGGTATACAATGTTGCCGTAACACGTGCCGATAAAGCTAGTTTTATTTATAAAAAAAACACTAGCAAGATAGTAGGACCAAGATGAAACAAAACGATTACAAAGGAAATTTAGACAATGACAAATTACACCATAAATATCATGCTATGTCTCCTAACTTTGCCCCATGTTTCATCCATGAAAACGTCGTGTATTTCACTTAATCGATGATGCTTGATGCCGATATGGATCTTGAGTTTAAAACGAGACCATTACGTGCATTCCAAATCCCCAAAGAGTGGCCACAAATAGCACATACAACCTTCTTTTGCTTGATTCCCAAAGACAACTCAAAAGGACCTTGAAGAAGATCCCTATTAGATGTGCTATTATTCAGCTCAATTCGTACCCATATGATCAAAATATGCTTCCAAACTTAAGCTGCAAAAGAATAATGAACACCCCTCTCCGATAAAGCTTCTTTAGTTGCAATTCTATTAGTTATCGCCCTCAATGGGAATATATTGATCTTGAGAGTAACCCATGACACACGGATTAAAATCTTTCAAAAACTCTTCGTTTCTAAAATGGACCGGAGGGAACTAACACTAAAAACTCCTAAATCATCCACTAAGTCCGTCTCAATGTTTTTTGGGGCCCCAATCGAATAAAAAAATAGGGCCTCTTTCAAAAAAAATATTTATTAAAACCCTTATTCCTTATCTGGGCTTGAGACCAGTAATAATAAACTAAAACTAAAACGTTTATAGTTTGCAAAATTAGTTTTTTTTAATTATATATAGTGTATGTATAGATGTTTTTATTAAATTTATTTTTCTAGCTTTATATGATATAAATTCGTTGATGAAATGTCCACTTTTTAAATGGGGCTATGTAATTGTTCGAATGTGCTTCATTGGAACATACCTAATCGTCTTTGCTTTTAGAGAATTGCTGGCTTTGCCTCGGCCCTTCTGCCTATAGTCTAAGGAACCGGTAGCATGAGAGCTCTAAGAAGTGGGGGAGACCTCGTTGTTTTATAATGATTCTTTCATAAAACTTTGTAGATTTGTGGTTTTTTTAAAAGTGCAAGCTCATATTTTTTTAAATGGGACGTTTAATTTTTAGGGCATCAAACCCAATACACTGTTGTTAACACTATTGGGTTGGCCCTGCGTTAGATCATAGATGATCCACCCCACAAGAATTTCGCTTGAAACTCTCAATGGTATTAATTACTTGCAAAGGGGCTTTAAATGATGATAAATAATGGGTGGTGCTGGGGACACCGTAGGGGTTTTTTGGGGGTAGGCCGGGCCAAACGGTCACGGTTAGGGCTTGCGGTCACGTTTTGAAGCCTAACCGTGACCGCAAAGTCTTGCGGTCACGGTTTCTGTGTCTGTCTCCGACACCCCCTGACAACAAAACGACAAATGGCCTGGAAAAGTTGAAAAACCGGACACCAAACCGTCACGTTGAGGCCAAACCGTGACCTCTAGGGTACGAAGTTCGCTTTAGGGTACGAGGTAGACCGTGATGTTGACAAAAGGGCCAGGATTCGCGCCACGAACTGTCACGTGGAGGCCAAACCGTGACGGTTTGTGCACCAGATTTACACCTTAAATACCTTTCAGCTTTTCACACTCGTCGTTTAATCTACCACTCAAAATTTTTTCATCATAAGCTATTTGAGATTTCATTCATCCAACACTCGAGATTTTTCAGCCTTCGTCATTCCAAAAACATGTTAATTCGAAAACAATGTCGGGTTCGGGAGATCATTATCAAAAGCCGAAGCTTTCAGATTTGAATGAGGGGCCACATATCGAAAATTCGAACCAGGTTGAACTAGTATATGTTTTATTATTACTTATTATTTGATATATCTAACTATTATTACTTATTATTTGATATATCTAACTATTATCTTTTTAGGAATATTACGTATACGGGAGTCACCCTCCGTGGAGGGAGGAGGAAACCAACCCGTCGAACACATTTGCTCAAGAGGCGTACAACTATTTATTTGGACCGACAGGTTACGGTGAAGGGTACAGATATCCCCCTTGCAATTCTTACGGGCATGCCCCGAACACGTACCACTCATAAACAGAGCTGGATTACGGACATCCCCCGTACCTGTCAGAACTAGAAATTACACATGTGTCCGATACTTTTAATGGGAATGACACAGATGAGAGTGACGGTTCGGTTCACCTCAAAGAAAACCATGGGGACACCGCGGAGCATGATGGGGATGGGGATGAGGATCGGATAAGAAAGGCTACGGATTCTTATAAAACCGATAAAGTATGAAGAGTTTTTATTCTTTTGTTTATTTTATTTTTTTATTTTTTTTATATATTGTTTTTTATGTATAGCTTTATCATTTTTTTAGTATTTTGATTCTCGTGAGGACTTGGAGAAATGGGCTAAAATGAGAGGACGCGAGCATGGGTGCGTCATTATGGCGGGTCGGTCACGAAAAAAAGATGTGGAACCATTATGCAATCGTAGTGGTGAACCTAAATTCACTGGCACAAGTAGACGTACTGGGAGCATAAAGAAAGGATGTCCCTTTAAACTCGTAGGGAAGTACGTAGGAAAGAGTGACAGTTGGATGTTAGAGGTGAGAAACAAGACGCACAACCATGATCCTGTTATGTACGAGGAGGCCACGCGCATCTTAGGAAGATGACCGACGAAGAAATTGATCTTGTCGAGAAGTTACACAGGCAGCACGTGCGGCCACGGCATATCCATTCAGCCGTAAGGGAGTCCTTTCCCCACAACGTCTGTGTTGTTCAAGACATATACAATCTGACGCTGAAGTTTAGGGCTGAGGGGAGAAAAGGCATGACACCAATGCAGGAACTTGAAAACCTGCTACAATCTAAAGAGTTCGTGTATGAAACACGAACGAATGCAACTACTAAGGCCATGGAAGATGTTTTCTTTTGTCATCCTACTTCGTATAAAATGTGGCGCGTATTCCCGCACGTGATGTTGATAGACACGATGTACAAGACCAACATGTACAACATTCCGTTTGTTCAGGTTATTGGCGTTACGTCGACGTTGAAATCGTTTTGTATTGCGCATGCATTTATATCGAGGGAACGGCAGGACAACTTCACATGGGTACTGGAGCGAATCAGAGATATGCTCGATGGGTGTGTGGAGCCCCGCGTTATTATCACAGACAGGGACCTGGCCCTGATGAGCGCGTGTGACACAGTGTTCCCGAGTGCTACTAAAAACCTATGCAGGTGGCACGTTAGGGAGAATATCAAAAGACGGTGGAATATCCTTTTCAAAACCGACATGTGGAAGGATTTTTCATACTGGTGGAAAACCTTGTGTTCGTCTCCCACAGAGGCATTGTACAATTACAATTGCAGGAATATGGAAGAAAAGTTAAATAAAGATGGTAAACGTGGTAAGAATTTCATAGTTATTTTTACTATAATAATTTATTTGTTCATTTTATAAAATTTATTATTTCTTTCAGAGGTATGGGAATATATTTGGAATAATTGGTTGGTGCCGTACAAAGAGAAAATTGTTAGTTGGTGGATGTACGACCGCCTTAACTTTGGTGAATCTACAACTAATAGGGTTGAGGGCCAACATGCCAACTTCAAGAGTTGCCTCACAGGGACCAATAATACATTGCACACACTTGTCGGATATGTTTGTGACCTTGTGCGCGGCCAGGAGATTGAAATTCGTAAAACATTCGAGGTGTCCCGTGTGAAGATTAAAAAGACCATCGACTGTCATTGTTTTCAAAATTACATTATAAAGTATCCGTTTTTTTGCCTTAGCCTCCTTGAATCAGAGTTGACGAAAATGGAAATGATTCAGGAGTTTGGGGGTTCATGTGGACACCAGTTGTTCACGTCCATGGGCTTGCCATGTGCTTGTCGTTTGGAGATATACACCCAAGAAGGTTATATTTTTCTTAATACATTTTTTTTATTGTTGTCACACGATTGCATATTTTTCACTAATAATTTAACCTTTAAATCCAGTCACAAGTATTCCACTCGATGCGGTAGATCCACACTGGAGGAAGCTTGATTTCGAGGCAGCGTACGTCGCGCCACCTGAACCCGACTACGATGTGAAATTTGATGACTTGAAACAAAAGGTTATGTCGTCTCCCAATCCTCAAGTAAAGAAAAAATTGTTTAACAAAGTATTTTACTCTTTGTTTAAGAGCAAGTCAAAACTTAAAGAACCTGAGGTGCGTCATGACCGACGTGGTCGTCCAAATATTAAGGAGCAACAAAGAAGAGCGGACTCCAATACATCACAGTATGAGGCTGCTAGACACAGCTCCTATACTTCCTCACAACAAACTATGCCTGACCCGACGAGGCATAGCTCATATACCCCTCAGTTTAAAATGCCCAACGACAGTTCTAATCAGGCAAAGGATGCTTTAAATGTACCGATTACGGGAGCTGCCCTAGGGTTTCCTTTAATATTGAAACCAAAGGACATGATAAAAGTTATAAAGTTTAAGGATCAGCTGCCCCAGTGGATTTACCGGTACGTTTCGACAATAAAAGATGTGCGGCCTGATGGTAACTGTGGTTTTCGGGCGATCGCGGTGGCTTTAGGGAAAAAGCAAAATGAATGGGAATGGGTTAGGCGTCAAATGTTGTCAGAGATGGACAGAAAAATGTGGTATTGGAGGAGCAATTTGAACCGCGAGATGCCTGGCTATTATGATTCTGTCCGTAATAGCTTAAGTTGGTTTGGCACGATTCAACCCGCACCCGATACCCATTGGCTAACTTTTCCTGCCCATGGACTCGTAATTGCGGAAACATTTAGTTGTATTGTGCATCTTATTTCTTCATTTGGCAGCCAGACATGGTTCCCACTGAGAACAGCCCAGAGCCATTATTCACCTATCCAGTTGTCGCACTTGTTCATATTAACCAAGATCACTTTCATTGCATTGAATTAGAAGGGGATTACCCAATGCCCAGTGTGAGCTATCATTGGCTGAGATTTGCATATCAACAAGCACTAGAATGGCAAAATATGTATGAGGATTGTATAAATAATTACGTTAGAATAACGGATCGTCAAAGAGGCACCAATGCCTCCTGTAAGTTATCATTGTCCGATACTTTATCATATTAATAAAGATCCCTTTATTTGATGATGATGATGATGATGATGATGATGATGATGATGATGATGATGATGATGAATGATGATGATGATAATAGTAATAATAATAATAATAATAATGATAATAATAATAATAATAATAATAATAGAAATAATAATAATAATAATAATAATATAATAATAATAATAATAATAATAGAAGAAATAATAATAGTAATAATTTTAAAGTTAATGATAATAATAATAATAGTATTATTTTGTGTATCTAGAAACTACAAAATAAACTCTAATAATAATAACAATAATGATAAATAATAATAATAATAATAATAATAATAACAATAATAATAATAATAATAATAATAATAATAATAATAATAATAGTAATAATAATAAAACACTAAATCAAATAGGAGGATAAAATGTCACGGTTTGACCAAACCGTGACCATTAGGGTTTGGCAAAGGTCACGGTTAGGTCTAACCGTGACCTCTTTCGGGCGCATGGCACTTGTTCGGGCGCATGGCACTTGTAAAAGGTCACGGTTAGGGCTTGGCAAAAGGTCACGGTTAGGGCAAACCGTGACCGTTTGCCTAATTTTTTAAAATTTTACTAATTAAATAATTTTATAAAAAATACCTCCTTGAACCGGTAGTAGTGGGTTTCGAGCCCACACCACTCCCCTGTTGCCCTACCGTCTTAACCGGTCGGGACGGGAGTGGTTCGCTGAGAGATATAGAAACATATTCTTTTAAAATAAGATGGACGAAAAGGTCACGGTTTAGGCAAACCGTGACTGCTTTTCTCACAGGTGGCGTTGTGGAATGAAGCTGTCACAATTTGTTGACACAAACTGTGACGTGGTGACCTAACCGTGACATCTTGTTGACAAAAGAGGTCACGGTATGGTCTAACCGTGACCGTTTGTGGTACCCTAATCCCACACATTAACCTTTTATAATCATTTACGTATATCGAATCGGATATTTTTTTCATGAACATGCACACACATCAACATATATATAAATAAGAACAAATACACTTCGTAAACGTACATACAAACATGCGTACGTGAACAAACCGTGACGTTTTAATGATATCCTAAACAATCTTATCGGAAACATATCAACATATATACACCTTAAATTTTGTAAACTAATGTTCAAACATACATAATAAATTCTAATAATAATAACAATAATGATAAATAATAATAATAATAACAATAATAATAACAATATACTCTAATATAAATAAAAAATTTAATAATAATAATTTTAAAGTTGATAATAATAATAATAAAAGTATTATTTTATATCCAGAAACTATAAAATAAACTCTAATAATAATAATAATAATGATAAATAATATAACAACAATAATAATAATAATATACTCTAATATAAATAAAAAGTTTAATAGTAATAATTTTAAAGTTGATAATAATAATAGTATTATTTTGTATATACAGAAACTATAAAGTAAACTCTAATAATAATAACAATAATGATAAATAATAATAACATAATGACAAATAATAATAATAATAATAATAATAATAATAATAATAATAATAATAATAAATAGTAATAATAATAATAATAATAATAATAATAATATAATAATAACAATAATAATAATAATACAAAAAAAAGCAAGAGGTCACGTGGAGGCCAAACCGTGACCTTTTGAGATATTTTTTAAATCTGATTTCTACTCGATTAGTGCACCTGCCCCTCGAGCACCGTGTGTGTAAGAGGTCACGTGGAGGCCAAACCGTGACCTCGTGTCTGTAAGAGGTCACGTGGGGGCCAAACCGTGATCTCGTGGTTACTGGTTTCATCTTCAACCGTTCGCACACCCCCATTTCACCACACATTCACCACAACCACAACCCTTTCACCACCACATTCACCACAACCATTTCACCACCACCGCCTACAAACCGTAACCGCGAGCCCTCCCCATGACACCACCTTCCACCACCACCACCACCGCCGCTCACCATCTTCCACCACCACCGCCGCTCATCCACCATCTTCCACTACCCCCATCTTCCACCACCACCGCCGCTCACCACCACCGCCGCTCACCACCACCGCCGCTCACCACCACCGCCGCTCACCACCACCGCCGCTGCACCACCGCCGCTGCAACACCGCCATCGCACCACCACCGCCGCCACATTATCATTTTCGGTATGTAATTTACAACTTTAAACCATAGAGGTAAACATAGATTTGATAGATTTTCCTAAATAGATTGATAGGTTTTCCAAATAGATTTGATAGGTTTTCATTATAGATTTGATAGGTTATTTTATCATAATTATTATAAAATAATAATAATAATAATAATAATAATAATAATAATAGTTATAATAATAAGTAATAGTAATAATAATAATACTAATAGTAAATAATAATAATAATAATAGTTATAATAGTAATAGTAATAATAAATAATAATAATAATAATAGTTAATAACAATAATAATAATAATAGTTATACTAGTAATAGTAATAATAATAATAATATAATAATAATAATAATAATAATAGTAAATAATAATAATAATAGTTATAATAGTAATTAATAATAGAAATAATAAATAGAAATAGTAAATAATAATAATAATAGATAATAATAAATATAAATAATAATAATAATAATAATAGTTAAATAATAATAATAATAGTTAAAAAAGTAATAATAAAATAATATAATAATAATAGTAAATAATAATAATAATAGTTAAATAATAGTATAATAATAATAATATAATAATAGTAATAATAATAATAATGTAATAGTAATAGTAATAATAGTAATAATAGTAATAATAATAATAATAGTAATAATAATAATAATAGTAATAATAATAATAGTAATAAAATAATATATAGTAATAATAATAATAGTAATAATAATATAATAATAAGTAATAATATAATATAATACCAATAATATAATAATAATAATTAACCGTCAACCATTAATTTTATAAAAGTTATAAATAATGATAAATACGTTTTTTTCGCGGATATGGATGCCGACGATGCTTTTATTCCCGGCATTGATGACCGCCCGACGCTGCAGTTCGAGCAGGGGACTACACCGTACGAGCGGTTCAGGACCCTGAGAGCACGAGTGCCGGCACCGGGGACCGTCCTGTCGGAGGACTTCTTACAGCTCGTTGGAGAGCGCGACCGTTTTTTTTGAGATTATCGGCGAGGACGGCCCGTGGGAGCAGCTGTTCCGGAAGGGCGACCCCGCCCATCGAGAGCTGACCGTGGAGTTCTACTGCACCTTCACATTCCGTCCATGTGAGCAGGGACTTATGGAGCTGGACAAGGACGACATAACGGACGGTCGTGCGCCCGTAGAGGTTGCTTTCCGGTTGTTCGGGTCCCTCCTCCGCATGTCACTTACGCGGTTCGCTGTCGTCAGCGGCCTCTACACGGAGGTGGAGGTCCGACAGCCGATGTACACTGCGGCCTTGATCCGCGGGGCCGACGACTCCGATCAGGTCTGGTGGCCTGCCATTGGCGACGGACCGTACGGTGGTGATACGAGGTCCTCTCATATACGAGACCCTCTGTATAGATACATTCACCGACTCATCGCCACGTCCGTCGCCAGTCGTGGGGCGGGGACCGACAGGGTCAACGCTGTCACACCCTCAAATTCCGGGTCTGGAATTTATCATGGAGGGGTGAACAAACAGGATCGAACACAGTAGTCACACATGAGATACAGTTATCTATATGATAAGTTTTAGATAACCATTTCATTAATAGTCAGAGTAATAATAATTTGCGTAGCGGAAATAAAACATATATTGTTTCTTAACAACACGTTTAATCATTTCTCAAATATTAAGCAATATGTATCTTGAGCTCTTATATGGTCCTACGTGCATGTCCATAAGCTCCTAGTAGATACCTGAGAATACATGTAAATCAAGTGTCAACACAGGGTTGGTGAGTTCATAGGTAAGTAAAACATAATGATAAATCATCAATTATCATCAATTAGGATTTACTGTAAAGTGTGAGTTTAATTTACTCACCGGTATATGAATAGCCTGTCGGAACCCTTTTTAATAAGGTGAACCCGCTATCCCACATACTCACTACGTACAAGCCCAATAAATCCTTCACATAGGATTTGTCCATATAACATAGTTTAATATCCTTTTCATATGTATATTATGTTATTTATAATAATTCCAAATCAGAGGGAGCAAATCCTCCTTTACATTTATCCTCATATGGGTTGTAAGTGGAACTATAATGGCAAACTTTATATAGTGCACATCTGCCTTCTCACACCAGAACAAGTCATCCCGAATGACAATAAGATCTTTATGCATCTTGGTAAGGACCACATGTCCAAACCTTTTTGGGGGTAAGTCACTCCCGATAGTACTATCCAAAAGATCCCTGCTTATTTATAGTCCAGTTTTCAGAGAAGGATTTTCATAGTAACCATATGTAATCATAAATGTGATCAAATTATTATTTAACATAATACACAAAAATAATTTGTAATTTTAATTACAACATGTATCCATCCCCAAAATATTTAAATGATTAAAAAGGGGAACAATTAAGTATGAACTCACCTCAGTTCTTGTGTGGTGTTGACAAGCTAGTAAATTTCTACTAAGGAATTATAATTCACGTAAGCAAACAGATACAAATCCAAAACCTAAATAAGTTAGATCTTGAACCTGGTATTCAATTGATCTAGGGTTTGGTTTTCTGGGATTTGTTATAAACATATAATTAAATTATTTAATTATTGTTGTTAATTCTTTAATAATTAAAGATTTGTATCTCATAATGATTTTAACATATCATTATGTTAAAATAAATTTTAAACATTATTTAAATATGTAAGTTGGTATTTAATTTAGTAAGATTTTATATTTTAATTTATAAAATCTAACTTGTGCTTATCATGCTTAAAACACAAATAGGATACTTTAATATTTCATAATTTAATTTATAAAATCTAGTAGGAAAATTTATAAATAGACACAAATTATCTAGACATTATATTATATGATAATGTTATTATAATTGAACATAGATTATGTATAAATAACATATTATTAAATTATAACATATTTCATGATAACACATAATATAAATTATCTAATTATTAATTATGTTATCCATAATTACAGATTATAATGTTCAATAATAAATTAATAATTTAAATTATTATTTAGAATCTATTTGTAAAAAAATAATTATTCATATCCTTTGTATATAATATTTTATAAAAATTATTAAGGAGTTTTTAAATAAATAAATTTATAGAAAATTAACTAGGTAACCTTTAAAATAAACAAAGTTTATAAAAGTTGTTTTTATAATTTTTAGGAATTTTTTTATATATTTAAAAGTTAGAAAAGGCATTAAAAAAAATAAAAGAGGTGGCCCGGGGTCAAACCCGGAACCTCATGGATGTGGGGAGGAGTCTTAACCAGTGAACCAAAGGCCGCAACCGTGATAGAACACGGCGCCTAATTCTTTTAAACACAAGTTACTGATTATCCCCATTCCACCAAGAACCCTAGGTTCGATTCGAATCAAATTGATACCCAAATCGATGTTGTTAACGATGGAAACCATAGGGCTTTTCTCCTTAAGATTAAACGAGTATGTGGGTATGTTCAATTACATGTTTCGAGTTCGAATTGACGAGAAACAGTGAGTTGCAGGTCCGCGACCGAAGGTTAGATTGAATCGTGGGTTTTGTTGTGTTTCAAACGAAATGGGACCCGATGATAGTTTATAAATAATCAAACGACTGTTAGTGCGCAATCAATTCGAGTATTGTTTATTGTTCAGTGCGTGTTCATAGTGGTGGTCGGCCGAAAAATTTGGTTTAGTGGTAATCGCACCTAATCGATTCAATTATTCAAATTGGTGTGGCCCTTGAGTTCGAATCTAGCATGATATGTTGTCGGGGTGTTGAATTCTGATTATTTTGGCGTTTAGGGGTTGCCGGAATCATCACCGGTGACCGGCCGGCGGTGGACGGAAAAATCGGGGAAAGGGGCGGGTTGGTTTTGAAAAATTGAAAAGTTACACAATGGCCCCTGCAGTTTAAGATTTATTATTTTATGTTAAAAGTTTTATTTTCAAGTTTCAGGAATGACACAAACACCCCCTGAACTATATTAAATCCGAATTTAATAATTTTTATAAATTATTATTATTAATAACAATATTATTATTATCATTATTATTGTTATTATTATTTTTATTATTATTATTTTGTTGTTATTATTATCATTATTTTTATATTTTTAATATTATTATTAAATAATAATAAAAATATAAAATCTAATTCGTATAATCGAATAAATACTATATTAAATCATGAATTTTTTGTTCCGAGTTGTCACATCATCCCCTGTTACAGGAATTTTCGTTCCGAAAATTAAGAAGTACTGGCAACACTCATGAACAGGTTAGGATACTTGCGCATCATTTCGTCCTCTCGTTCCCAAGTGAAGTCAGGACCACGCCGGGAGTTCCACCAGACTCTGACAATCGGAATCTTGCTATGCTTAAGTTGTTTGACCTCCCTATCCATGATTTCAACTGGTTCCTCAATAAATCTGAGTTTCTCATCTACTTGTAGTTTCTCTAAAGGCACAACCAGGGATTCATCGGATAAACACTTCCTTAGATTGGATACGTGAAAAACATTATGCACACCACCAAGTTCAGCAGGTAGATTTAATTCATAGGCTACTGGGCCGACCCTTCTGATAATTTCAAAAGGTCCCACGTAGCGAGGGTTCAATTTCCCTCGTTTCCCAAAGCGTATAACTCCCTTCCGGGGAGATACCTTTAGCAAAACTTTATCTCCCTCCTGAAATTCCAATGGCTTGCGGCGTTTATCAGCGTAGCTTTTCTGGCGATCCCTGGCAGCAGCCATGCGTTCTCTTATCTGGACAATTTTCTCATGAGTTTCAAAGATCAATTCTGGACCAGTAAGTTGACTATCTCCAACTTCTGCCCAGCAAAGCGGTGATCTACATTTACGTCCATATAAGGCCTTGAATGGTGCCGCCTTGATGCTCGAATGATAGTTATTGTTATATGAGAACTCTACCAAAGGTAAATGACCTTCCCAGTTCTTTCCAAAGTCAATAACACAAGCTCTAAGCATATCCTCAAGAGTCTGTATGGTTCTTTCACTTTGGCCATCAGTCTGAGGATGATAGGTTGTGCTCATATCTAGGCATGTGCCCAGAGCTTTCTGGAGTTTACCCCAAAAGACAGATGTAAATCGTGCATCACGATCAGAGATGATAGACACTGGCACTCCGTGTCTAGAGATAATTTATTTGATGTAGATCCTTGCAAGCTTCTCCATCTTATCTTTCTCACGGATAGGTATGAAATTAGCTGATTTGGTGAGACGGTCAACGATAACCCAAATGGTGTCATTGCCCGTTTGAGATTTGGGTAAACCAGTGACGAAATCCATGGTTATCATTTCCCACTTCCACACGAGAATTTCTGGTTGGGTCAACATTCCTGAAGGCTTTTGGTATTCGACCTTGACTTTAGAACAAGTCAAACACCTTGAGACATAAGTTGCAATATCTGCCTTCATCCTTGGCCACCAGTAAACAAGCTTCAAGTCGTAATACATCTTATCTGCACCTGGGTGGATAGAGTATCTAGACTTGTGGGCTTCATCCATGATCAAGCTTCTAAGATTCCCGTATAGGGGTACCCAAATCCTTCCTGCTATACAACGCATTCCATCTGAATAAACTTCAAACTGTTGGTCTAGCCCTCGGAGGTTTTCATCTTTTATGTTTTCTTCCTTCAGGGCTTCAGTCTGTGCACTCAGAATTGTGCCGGCAGGTTGCTTTGAATGGTAAGCTGCAGGGCTCATACTCTACGGGGTTTCTCATGTTCTTTCCTACTCAAAGCATCGGCCACAACATTTGCTTTACCGAGATGGTACTTGATAGCACAATCGTAATCGTTTAGTAGTTCAAGCCATCTCCTCTGCCTCATGTTCAGATCCTTTTGATTATACAGGTGTTGAAGACTTTATGGTCGATATAAATAGTGCACCTAGTACCGTACAAGTAGTGTCTCCATAGTTTAAGAGCAAACACAACTGCCCCAAGTTCTAGGTCACGAGTTCCATAGTTCTTCTCATGAGCCTTTAACTGTCTTGAGGCATAGGCTATGACTTTGTCGTGTTGCATCAAAACACATCCCAGTCCCTGAACAGAAGCATCACAGTAGACTACAAAGTCTTCAATACCGTCGGGTAGGGACAATATAGGTACACTGCATAACTTCTGTTTCAGTGTTTGAAAAGCAGCCTCTTGCTTGAATCCCCAATGATATGCTACTCCCTTTTGGGTAAGCATGGTCAATGGTTGAGCTATCTTGGAGAATCCCTCGATAAATCTCCTATAATAGCCGGCTAGGCCCAGAAATTGTCTAATTTCCGTTGGATTAGAAGGTGTAGGCCAACTTTTGATGGATTCAATTTTAGCTGGGTCTACATGAATTCCATTAGCATCAATCACATGACCAAGGAATTGAACTTCTTTAAGCCAGAAATCACATTTTGAGAACTTAGCATAGAGCTCCTCTTTCTTTAGTAATCCAAGGACCAATCTTAGATGTTCCTCATGCTCATGCTCGTTTTTAGAATAGATCAAGATGTCATCAATGAAGACAATGACAAACGTGTCTAAATAAGGCTTGCATACACGATTCATGAGATCCATGAATACAGCAGGTGCATTTGTTAGCCCAAACGGCATGACTGTGAATTCAAAGTGACCGTACCGAGTTCTGAAAGCCGTCTTCATAATATCTTCATCTCTGACTCTCAGCTGATGATAGCCGTTTCTAAGATCTATCTTGGAGTAAATGCTTGAACCTTGCAGTTGGTCGAATAAGTCGTCAATACGTCGCAAGGGATAACGGTTCTTGATTGTCACTTTGTTCAGTTCTCGATAGTCAATGCACATCCTGAAGGTTCCGTCTTTCTTCTTCACAAATAACACTGGTGCTCCCCATGGTGACGAGCTAGGTCGGATGAATCCTTTATCAAGGAGTTCCCTAAGCTGGTCAGATAGTTCTTTTAGTTCAGAAGGTGCGAGACGGAGAAGGTGCGAGATGGTATGGTGCCCGAGCTATAGGTGTAGCTCCAGGTACTAACTCGATTGAAAACTCGACCACTCTTCTAGGGGGCAACCCAGGCAGTTCATCAGGAAACACTTCAGGAAATTCCCTGACGACTGGTACATCTTCAATCTTTCTTTCCTTCTTATCTTTGTCAGTGACCAAGGCTAGGATAGTAGTATGTCCTTTTCGAAGACACTTTTGAGCCTTTAAGTAAGAAATAACTCCCATCACAACACCAGTCTTATCTCCCTCCACACATAGGACTTCATCATTTGGTAGGGGGATGCGAATCATTTTGTCTTTACAGATAATTTCTGCGGAGTTTTTGGATAGCCAATCCATACCAACTACCATATCGAAGCTTCCCAAAGTAATGGGCATGAGGTCTATTGGTAGGATATGACCTGATAAATCTAGTGTACAGTTTTTCAGGATTTGTGATGCGGTCAAGGATTTACCATTTGCTACTTCTACAACATATGGCTCATCTAGGGGTACAGGTTCTACATTCAAGTGCTTATAGAAAGTATTAGATATGAAACTTCTATCAGCTCCGGTGTCAAATAATACTATAGCATAAACATCATTCACCAAAAATTTTCCCATAATAACGTTAGGGTCTTTTAGAGCCTCACCTTTGCCAATCACGAAGGCTCTGCCCTTGGCTGTATCTTTCTTTTCCCCAGTGCAATCTCTAGCAACATGGCCCTTTTCACCACATCTATAACATGTAACTTCCTTCTTTCCACCATTCTGCTGATTACCATCCTTCTTTCCTTGATCTTGCATCTTGATCCCTAGTACACTTGCCATAGTGACGCTTGCCACACCTCTTACATCTAGGCAGAATGCCCTGATTGTCATGGTGCTTTTTCTGATCTTGCTTCTTGCTTGTACCTTGACTCTCACTGTCTTTAGAATCTTCGAACTTTCTCTTTCCTGAGCTTTCAGCAGCAACACCCTTACTCTTGTTTCTTGGTGGTAACTTTCCTTGAGCCACAGCCTCATTAGTCAGCTTGTGAGCTATCCTAATGGCCTGTTGGATTGAAGTTGGGTTGGAGGAAGTGACCATAGACTGAATGACCGGAGACAGTCCACGGATGTAGCCTTCAATTCTTCTGTGGGCAGGCTCCATCATATGTGGGCACAAAGTTGCGTACTCATGATTTTCGGTGGTATAAGTTTCAATTTCAGATCCCACCATTTTGTGGTTCCAGCACTCGGTTTCAAACCTTTGTACTTCTTCCCTCGGACAGAACTCTTCCATCATCAGTTGTTTGAATTCCTCCCAAGCCATAGCATTGGCTAGTGAGAGAGTAAGTCTTGAAACTTCAGCCTTCCAGAACGAGAGTGCAGCTCCACTCAATGCTCCTGTGGCGTACTTGGTCCTACTCTCATCTGGACATTCAGATATAGCGAAGATGGATTCACATTTCTCAAACCACCTTATGAGTCCAATGGCCCCTTTTGCCCCAGTGAAGATATCTGGCTTGCAGTCTAGGAACTTCTTATACGAATAGTGATGACCATTCTGAGCAGCCTGAGTGGCTAGGGCTGCAGCAACACCTTGATTGACCAAGGCTTGTATTTCTTCAGGAGTCATCCCTGTTGGGACAGTTCTTCTAGCGCGTCCTCTACCTCTGCCTCTGCCCGCTGGTGCGTCCATCTATCATGAAATTGTTTGGTGAGAATTCACACTTTGATATATTCAATAGATGCATTCAAAGTATGGACAATTACTGTAAGACAGATGGGAATTTAAGAAAACTGGGTTTTTCGATTAAATTCTGCAAGGCACGAGTACTAAGGAAAAAAGTCTCGCTTCAGGTTAGGACAAACGTAGCTTAGATTACCAAATGGAACATATCAGGGTAATTTGACCTATTTGCCTTAAAGACTTGTGTATGACCGTAGTAACTTCACGTGCTACAATAGCAGCAATCTTATGGCCAGAGTTTCTAGACCGTGAACGGATTTGACGAGAAGCCATTCTGAAAGATCATTAAGAATTTTCATGGAAATCATGAAGACGACAATCGAGAATTTGGCATAACAGCAATGAGATGTTCCAGGTTTAATCGTTTGATTCGTAAATCAAAGCGAGTACGTTGACTAATCAAAGTATTGGGTCAATCACAACTTTGTTGAAGACATGCGTACCTATAAGCAGATACTCATCCCGAGAGTTCCCAGGTAAGGTAAACAGGTCCATCGGTTGATTTGGATTTATACGAATACCTTGCCTAGACAGAACACCTCGAGATATAGGCATCACGCTCTTCCAGCATTACATGTTTCAAGTTGTAAGACACAGACTTTGACGAATTTGAAAACCATTTGATTTAGGCACGATGATAAGTGTAGATCCCACATGTTGTTGAGAATAAGTTTAGGAATTATCGAAAAGAGTCAAAGAGTCAAAGTTATGTTTAGGAAAACAACTATCTAAGTTTAAGCATATAACTTCTTAATCCTATTCGATCTCTAACTAAGGAAATTTACTTTGTGCAACTATTGTGTGTGGCTATAGGCTAGATGCAATTCCTAACTCAGTATAACCAATGGCTCTGATACCAATCTGTCACACCCTTAAATTCCGGGTCTGGAATTTATCATGGAGGGGTGAACAAACAGGATCGAACACAGTAGTCACACATGAGATGCGGTTATCTATATGATAAGTTTTAGATAACCATTTCATTAATAGTCAGAGTAATAATTATTTTGCGTAGCGGAAATAAAACATATATTGTTTCTTAACAACACGTTTAATCATTTCTCAAATATTAAGCAATATGTATCTTGAACTCTTATATGGTCCTACGTGCATGTCCATAAGCTCCTAGTAGATACCTGAGAATACATGTAAATCAAGTGTCAACACAGGGTTGGTGAGTTCATAGGTAAGTAAAACATAATGATAAATCATCAATTATCATCAATTAGGATTTACTGTAAAAGTGTGAGTTTAATTTACTCACCGGTATATGAATAGCCTGTCGGAACCCTTTTTAATAAGGTGAACCCGCTATCCCACATACCCACTACATACAAGCCTAACAAATCCTTCACATAGGATTTGTCCATGTAACATAGTTTAATATCCTTTTCATGTGTTTGTTATGTTATTTATAATAATTCCAAATCAGAGGGAGCAAATCCTCCTTTACATTTATCCTCATATGGGTTGTAAGTGGAACTATAATGGCAAACTTTATATAGTGCACATCTGCCTTCTCACACCAGAACAAGTCATCCCGAATGACAATAAGATCTTTATGCATCTTGGTAAGGACCACATGTCCAAACCTTTATGGGAGTAAGTCACTCCCCGATAGTACTATCCAAAAGATCCCTGCTTATTTATAGTCCAGTTTACAGAGAACGATTTTCATAGTAACCATATGTAATCATAAATGTGATCAAATTATTATTTAATATAATACACAAAAATAATTTGTAATTTTATTTACAACATGTATCCATCCCTAAAATATTTAAATGATTAAAAAGGGGAACAGTTAAGTATGAACTCACCTCAGTTCTTGTGTGGTGTTGACAAGCTAGTAAATTCTTGTTAAAGAATTATAATTCACGTAAGCAAACAGATACAAATCCAAAACCTAAATAAGTTAGATCTTGAACCTGGTGTTCAATTGATCTAGGGTTTGGTTTTCTGGGATTTGTTATAAACATATAATTAAATCATTTAATTATTGTTGTTAATTCTTTAATAATTAAAAATTTGTATCTCATAATGATTTTAACATATCATTATGTTAAAATAAATTTTAAACATTATTTAAATATGCAAGTTGGTATTTAATTTAGTAAGATTTTATATTTTAATTTATAAATCTAACTTGTGCTTATCATGCTTAAAACACAAATAGGATACTTTAAAATTTCATAATTTAATTTATAAAATCTAGTAGGAAAATTTATAAATAGACACAAATTATCTAGACATTATATTTATATGATAATGTTATTATAATTGAACATAGATTATGTATAAATAACATATTATTAAATTATAACATATTTTCATGATAACACATAATATAAATTATCTAATTATTAATTATGTTATCCATAATTATAGATTATAATGTTCAATAATAAATTAATAATTTAAATTATTATTTAGAATCTATTTGTATAAAAATAATTATTCATATCCTTTGTATATAATATTTTATAAAAATTATTAAGGAGTTTTTAAATAAATAAATTTATAGAAAATTAACTAGGTAACCTTTAAAATAAACAAAGTTTATAAAAGTTGTTTTTATAATTTTTAGGAATTTTTTTATATATTTAAAAGTTAGAAAAGGCATTAAAAAAATAAAAGAGGTGGCCCGGGGTCGAACCCGGAACCTCATGGATGTGGGGAGGAGTCTTAACCAGTGAACCAAAGGCCGTAGCCGTGATAGAACACGGCGCCTAATTCTTTTAAACACAAGTTACTGATTATCCCCATTCCACCAAGAACCCTAGGTTCGATCCGAATCAAATTGATACCCAAATCGATGTTGTTAACGATGGAAACCATAGGGCTTTTCTTCCTTAAGATTAAACGAGTATGTGGGTATGTTCAATTACCTGTTTCGAGTTTGAATTGTCGAGAAACAGTGAGTTGCAGGTCCGCGACCGAAGGTTAGATTGAATCGTGGGTTTTGTTGTGTTTCAAACGAAATGGGACTCGATGATAGTTTATAAATAATCAAACGACTGTTAGTGCGCAATCAATTCGAGTATTGTTTATTGTTCAGTGCGTGTTCGTAGTGGTGGTCGGCCGAAAAATTTGGTTAGTGGTAATCGCACCTAATCGATTCAATTATTCAAATTGGTGTGGCCCCTGAGTTCGAATCTAGCATGATATGTTGTCGGGGTGTTGAAATCTGATTAATTTTGGCGTTTAGGGGTTGCCGGAATCATCACCGGTGACCGGCCGGCGGTGGACGGAAAAATCTGGAAAAGGGGCGGGTTGGTTTTGAAAAATTGAAAAGTTACACAATGGCCCCTGCAGTTTAGGATTTATTATTTTATGTTAACAGTTTTTATTTTCAAGTTTCAGGAATGACACAAACACCCCCTGAACTATATTAAATCCAAAATTAATAAATTTTTATAAATTATTATTATTAATAACAATATTATTACTATCATTATTATTGTTATTATTATTTTTATTATTATTATTTTTGTTGTTATTATTATTATCATTATTTTTATATTTTTAATATTATTATTAAATAATAATAAAAATATAAAGTCTAATTCGTATAATCGCATAAATACTATATTAAATCATGAATTTTTTTTCCGAGTTGTCACAAACGCCGCCGACCTTTTCTTTCTTCGGTGTGTACTCACACACCGACACTGTCACCTCACGCATGCCCTTGCTGATTATTTTGCTAGTTATTATCACCGGCAGTCGCGAGGGGCGTTGGTGGGCGGGAACATCGTTTCCCGCATCGCTCGGGGCTTGGGGTACGCGCATGCCATGTCCCAGCTCCCGCTACCTCCGACTCCTGTGCGCGTGGCCGGCCGGACCACCGCCACTGGGATGCGGATTGTTCGGAGGTTCCCCGACGGCACTTGGCACCTGCTCAGTAGATACCATGAGCTCGTGCCATGGGTGCCCGAGCCGTTGGTGGACCCCCCCGAGCTGGCGGGGGCTGAGGTCCACCTTCAGGATGCCCACGAGCCCCTTGGCGGCGGGGAGGATCAGCCCATTCCCCCGCCGCACGACCAGGACCCGCACCAGCATCCTCAGCGCGTGTACCATGCCGTGCGATTAGCTGCTCATGTTCTTGATATGCTTCATGACACACGAGACAGGGTCACGAGGCTGGAGGATATGACCACGAGACTGCAGGATACGACCACGAGACTGCAGGATATGATGGAGTGGGTCATCCAGCATATGGTCGCGGACTATGCCGCCTCGGGTATGCCGTTGTTGTCACAGCCACCGAGGCGGTTAGACCATGACGGTGCTGGCCCATCTGGCGCGGGCGGGTCTGGTTAGGGCAGCGATCCAGAGATGATGAATTAGATAGGTATTTTGTATTTTATTTATTTTATATGTAAAAACTCGTTGTATATATATATATATATATATATATATATATATATATATATATATATATATATATATGCAGTTTCAGTTATTATGACTTGTATATTTGGTTGTGTTTGTTTGGTTGTGTTTCTTTGTTTGTTTGTTTTATATTTGTAATGTTGATAATGTTAATTGTATATTTTTGATAACAACTGACTTTTATGATTAGGTTAACCATGTGATAAAATAATAACAACCAACTTATTTAATAAATAATTAAACACAAAAATTAATTGTAATATGATAAATTAATAATAAACACAAAACACAAACACGTATGTTACGATTAGGTTAAACGTGTGATAAAATAAAAATAAAAACAAACTAGTATGATTACTCAAATTTAGAAAATATATACAATATGTCTGTATAATGACAACCGATTTTACAAACCCGTAAACAAATTAAACACAAAAACCGTCACATTAATAATAAATAAATACTTGTAATAAGATAAATTATAAACACAAAACACAAACTTGTGAATTACGATTAGGTTAAACGAGTGATAAAATAAAAATAAAAACAAAGTGAGATGATTAAAAAAATATAGAAAATAAGGGCAATATGTCACGGTTGGCCAAACCGTGACATATAGCCTCTTAACCCTAATCAATACCCCATTAATTACATACCCAATCATTAGGTAACGGATCCCAGATCTAACTGTCACGGTTAGGCCGAACCGTGACAGCTAGGTCTCACACCCGATCAAACGGTCACGGGGAGGCCTAACCGTGACCGTTTGAATCGGTTTTCCCAGAAAAACGCGGTGTGTGCAGAATTCCCCTAAATAATACAATGGAAGGCTGCCCAATACCGCCTTTACCAACATAAGCCTTCCACCAATAGGCTGGTTGATGCTTTCCAGCAATATAACATGTGAATGACAATTATTTGAAACTATTTTGTGTGATCAACAAAAAAACAATATGCACATGTGAATAACAACTATGTGAAACTATTATGTGTAATCGATGAATTGCTACAACCGCTGTACTTTACTTTGCCTTGGACCCTCAAAATAGTTGAGTCATTTGTGGCACATTTCTAGAGCTGACAAATTATAACATGTCCCATTAGCATGACCTGACTCTGATAAAAAGTTAAAGGGGTTAGTGGTTGGGATAGACGGATCGACATATCATTGACATAATTAGAACGTGTCTAAACTAGTTTAGCTTGCTTGACCCACTTATGACACACAACAAGTTTATTTTGTCATGTTAATTGTTAAATAAGTTAATAGGTCGACGAGACACATTATGACCGGCTTATGAAACGACATAGTTTCATAAATAGTTAGATATGGATTGTAATTTTCGGTAACACTTATTATATCAAGTCAAATATATCCTGTCGTTCAATTCAAGCTCGAACTATTTATATTTAATAATGTCAAATAAAATGTCCATATTATTAACAGTTACATTATCTATATATTAAACATGTATGTGTTATTGTTAAAAAAAATAACACAGTTAGTGTTTGGTTAGTTAAATGAATATTTGTGAACAAGAAAATTACTTAAACACGACAATAAATATTGTAAACAATGTGTTCTTAAAAAAGCAAGAATTTTCTTTTGTTTAATTGTGTGGGTTACCAATGTGGAGTCCATGAGTTCTGACTCCATTTAATCAGTGTGCCTTTGAATTTAAGATTCATGAATTCACCTGCATTATAATTGTTTTCAGCTGACATGGAGTACTATTACTCATTATGCAAACATATGGGTCTGGATGTGAAATATCAACTTACACACTAGACTCTCTCTCTCTATGTATATATATAGGGTATGGTTCAAATGAGAACCCTACCTTATTGTAAGAACTCTTTAACTATTTTTATCTATTGATTTAATTATAGAAGGAAAAGAACATGCCATGTGTCTTTCCTTTTTTTAAATAGAAAAGGGTAATTTAGATATTTTGCATACATTTCAAAAAGTCAAAAAATGCAGATTTAATATGGTGATGACAAGTCACCACCTACCTTCTTTTAAGGGAAAATTACTAGATTGGCCATTTGACCAATCTGGTTTTGCATAATAGCCATGGACTACAAAAATGCGAAATTAGCCATCAGGCGAGATAGTGGCGAGACAGAAGCATGCATTATCGCTGAGATACTAAATTTCAGGCGAGACGTGGGCGATACCATCAGCCTGACGTCTCGCTATTACCGGCGAGACCATGGCGAGAAAATAGGTTTATTTCGCGCCGATCGGGAAAAAAGTGGGTATTTGAAATGGGCCACCGATTGTAATGTTACAAGGCCCATCGGGAAAAAAAAAATTGGGTATTTGAAATGGGCCACCGATTAAGCCCAGTAACAAAATATTTATATATTTATAAAAAAATTGGGTATTAAATGGGCCACCGATTAAGCCCAGTAACAAAATCTGTAGTAAAGG
This sequence comes from Flaveria linearis, assembly GCA_024085815.1. Taxonomy (NCBI): domain Eukaryota; kingdom Viridiplantae; phylum Streptophyta; class Magnoliopsida; order Asterales; family Asteraceae; genus Flaveria; species Flaveria linearis. Next base: position 9,151,301 of record CM044003.1, read on the forward strand.
CCTATTTGAAAAGTGGGTATTAAATCTGTGGTAAAGGCCCACCAATTAAGCCCACTACATTTTAAAGAAATTTCAGCCCAGTAACAAAATATTTATATATTTATAAAAAAATTAAATAAAAATTAAATTTTAAATACTAGTATAAATAGACATTACATTATCCTACTTCATTCACACTCTTAAAAACACTCTTACTTTAAAAAATATAACTCTATGGATAAAAATCAATATTGCTCTCAACCCGCACCGAAACCTTCATCTTGGATCATAAGTAAATGGAGGCGTCCAAGGAATCAACATGAATCTTCACATTCGAACGTTCAAAACCCGGAAGAAAACCCCCTCGAAAACCGTCATCATGCACAAGAAGATGTTCAAGGCAGGCCTTCTTTAGTACGTAAATGGGCCATTCCAGATGATGAATCAGATAAATGGTCAACAAATGTTATGGATTTTTATAATAAAGGGGACGCACCTTTTTGTTACTCTGCTATATTTTTGACACCAACAAAGCTTGACAAAAATTTTTGGGGTATTTTACTCGGTCTACGACGTAACGGTTGTTTAACCGCAGTGGTAACGTTTTGTATCCATTATTGCTATACTTATATTTTTTTTTTTTTTACACTTATATTTTTATAATTGTATTAATATAATAATTTTTATTCAGCACATGAAGGTTGGGTATTAAGAATGATGAATTGGAGACATAGAGAGCTTTACAAGAATCCGTTGTCGGATATGCGTTGGAGTATACTGCCTCCACAATTTTTGATTTTTTAACCGACTCGTGTAGCAAGCATGCTGTTTCTTTTGCAGATGGAAAATTCAACCCGTATCCCTCTTTTTTAGATATTGATTATGTATATTTTCCTTTCTGTATTCAGAGTCAAGAATGGGTACTTGTTCGTGTTAATCTGCGAACAATAAAATTGGAGATTTTTTGTGGTGAAGAAATAGGTGGTGAGAAATTTGGTCGGCTGGTTCACCCGGTGTTAATGAAAATCTGTGTGTATTTTGGCGCTCTATTAGTAAATCTCCGTTTTTGGAAAAAGTCTAAACAACCCGAAAAAACCATTGGTATTGAAGTAAATGAAGATTATGTTACATCTCCCCAAAACTTAAGGGGTAATGAAGGAGTTTACGTTTCAATGCTGATGGAACATTTGGTTACGGGGAAACCGTAGATTGTGGTGAAAATTTTAAGGAGACGTGTAAGTTGTATAGACGGTTCATGGCTGATCAATTTTATTTTTGGCGTAGCTTACCCCGTCCGCATTAGAGTTTTATTGTATTAGTTTAAATGCTTTTATTATAATATTATGGTTTTATTATAATATAATTTGTGATTTCTTTTATTTTAATAAAAACGTTAGATTTCTCACCAAAATAGACGATATCAATTGCATGAATAATCGCATGTAACATAATAAAAAGATTAACAAAAAACAGAAAGTCATAAAGATATCAGTTTGTTCATAAAATAAGTTATATTTTTAACAGGTATTTTTTCAAATAAGGAAAAGATGCATAAGAACTCTTATGGTAGTTTATGGAATTTAACGATAAAAAGGAAAAGATGCATAAAGAACTCTTAGTATTAAAGTTGTCATTATAATAAACTACCAGAATATTGTCATTATAATGTCAAAGCTTTTCACTCTCTTGGCCCCCAACCAGAATATTGTTTTATGCAGTGTGTTGAAAGGACTAAAGGTAACAACAATGCATAAGAAACAAACCAATTTAAAACAACTCAAATAATTATTTCTTGCTGTCCATCGAATGATATATTATTTTCTCAATAGTTTATTGTTATTTTAATAAAAAAAAGTTATTAATTTGTGTTTCGATAAAAATTGTACTTTTAACCATAAGTTCTTACAAGTATTTTGTTCATGATTATAAAGATATCAGTTTACTAAAACATTACAAAAAGTAATTAATTTGTGTTTCGATTAACGTACCAAAAAACTAAAAGATACAGTTTTATTTTTCGAGTAATTTGGATAGGTATAAACTAAAAGCTAACAATTATTTATAAATCCATAAACTACACATGCTTACAGTTAAGCGTCCATTTAATAATGTAAAAAATCAAGCATCATCAATAAAACTACCAAACAACTTCTAATCAATCTATGGACGACAACTTCTAATCAATCTCTTTTTCCCTAGAGCAAAAAATGCAACTCTAGTTATTAATACAATATAAATATAAAAGAATTTTTATTAATATAAAAGAAAATTACACCAATCAATATTTCAATGTAAATATAAAAGAATTTTTATTAAAGAAAATTACACCAACAAATAATATATCTTCATTTACAAGTAACAAATAATATATCTTCATTTACAAGTAACAAATAATATGTCTTCAATGTGTAACTCCTTACACCAACAAATAACATGTCTTCGTTCATTTTCAAACTCTGACAAGTAATCAGAGTTTGCCGACCTCATTGGCACAAGGTGCCCAACTTCAACGTGGAAGTCCTTCCTTTTCGTTTAAATTTTTTTATCTCGTGATCAGTGTTATGTAGATAAAAAATATATAAACGATACAGTAGAACATTTTTGATCAGTGTTATGTAGATAAAAATAAATATCATTGTGTTACCGGATCATCATCTGGAAAAAGTTGAAACGGAGTTTCCACATTAACATAAGCATTTGATTTTCTTCAGTTTTTGCACTTAAAATGTTACGCTACAAAAAAAATAATTGTTAACCGCTATTTGACAAAGCATTGTAAACGACATGTAATTGTAAAAAAGAAATTACTTACAACAACCCGTGAAATGAAATCCTCCAAATTCTCCATTTCTAAAGGATTATATATTTTTTCCAAAGCCTATAAAAATTAACATAACTTTAATTTCATTTCATAAGTACTCAAAATAATAAAAAATATGTAATTAAAAACTTACCGTAATGCGGTCATACAACTCTTTTAATATATCTTTTGATACCATGTTCGAATTTTTGATGAAATTATATTGAGTCTCGAGCGGACTGTAAGGCTTCTTATCAGTATGTTTCGTTAAAGGTCGACTTACCGGATTTTCTCCCCAAAAAAAACAACTTTCTCTATAATAAGGCTCGTGTAATTCCACTTCAGTTGCGATCATATTCATCGGATAAAAAGAAGTCTGAAAATATACAAACATTAAATTAGAACACTTGTATTCAGAAACGATTAAAAAATACCTACCGATCCAGAACGACTGATAATAGCTAACATTCGCTCCCATGATATAGTTTCAGAACGCGGCCATGCCATCCCTCTTGGTAAAAATCCACGCAATGGTTTATTATTACGAAATTCTGGAAATATCTCAAATACCCACATCTAAAAAAAGATTGGAAATTAATAAATATCAAATGTAAATAAATTAAAATTCAAAAGAAAAAATTTCAAAATAATTTTTTTACCTTGAATGACCATATAAAACCTTTCAACGAGTAATTTAATTTCGCATCTCCTATACGTTGAGCTCTTTCATTCTTCAATAACGCCTGATGAATGTCTGGGTATGTTCGTCGCCAAATAGCCGTACCCCATGGATAATCATTCCAGGCCTCCAAATCGTTAACCAAATCTAAATAATTGTTACTTAAATGATTCTTGCCTTCTAATCCCCTAAAACCTTGTTCAACTAATAATAATAAACAAACACGAACGGCGTCCATGTCATCTAAGTACTCAATTTTTGATTGGAAAACAGTTTTTAAATCCTCCATTGTCGGTTTAATATATCCAGATTGACCGAATACTCGGTCCACAAAGTAAGGTGGTTCTGATACATTTAATTTTTTTCTACATTCTCCAAATTTAAAACCAGTAATTAAACAAAATTCTTTTGGTCCGAATGTTAACTCAGCACCTTTAACTAAAAACTTTATACCCATTTCTGGGTTTTCACAAGGAATCTGATGTTGTAACATTACGTGTACCACTGATGGATCGTTATTAATACATTCACATAATAACCAGTTTTTAAAACACGTGGACTCAAAAATTTGTAACTGAAGTGGATGATTATTAAGGTGTAACGATATATTTTTAATAACGTTAAGATTCATTCTAATAGTAACATGTCCCTTACAATATTCCTGCGTAACAAAACATTTTATACAAATAAATATCAATAAATTAAAATTCAAACATAACTGTAAATATAATTACAAACTTACTTGAAAATTCATTTTAATTCTCGCAAAACAATCGAAATCGAAATGGCTGGACCGCTGAAGTCGATGGATGGAGAGTGGACCACTTCGAAATCGAAATCTCGCAATTTAAATAGGTATCGCTACTGTATCGCCTTAATTGCACCTCGTAAATCGTCAAAATCTCCTCGTAAATCGTCAAAATCTCTGAAAATTGAAAGATTTGACTCAAATATCGTCAAAATCGTCAAAATCTCCCCGACACGTGTCCGGCGAGACAGTATCGCTGTCATCTCGCTATCATCTCGCCTAAAAAACCGTGCCCACTTCTGAAAAGTATTATAAATACTTCTGAAAAACCGTGCCCACTTCTGAAAAGTCGTGTCTCGCCTGTCGCGCCATAATCTCGCCATTATATCGCTGTCATCTCGCGGTCATCTCGCCGCAGAGGTGCAGCTTTTCGTTTTTTTTTATTTTTTTTTTTAAAAAACGTATTATAAATAAGTGTGTTAACTTTTACATTTTTGAAGGAAAATGAATTCGTTTTCTTCACTATTCTGGAATAAAAATAGTTTGTTTTTCATCCATTCAAAAATTTATCTACATAATACTGATCAAAAAACTTTGAAAAAAAATTTGTTATTCGATTCGCTCTAAAATGATGAGATTCGGGTTATGATTCATATGTGTATATATGTCTACAGAGGATTTGAAGAAGAAGATTATCACGGAAGATTTGTTGTTTTATTTTAAAACGGATGATTACTTGTATTTTACACGTAAGATTTCTTGTATTAATTTTCATGAATGATAAAAGATTTCTTATTTTAATTTCCATTGAATATTTCTGTTATTAATTTTAGATTTTTTTAGGTATGATATAAACACAACATTGCTACACATGACTAAAAGATACAAATCAGAAAAACACAACATTAATTAAACATTATGTAAACAAAAATCAAAATACATTAATCAGAAAAACTCTAAGGAAGATACAAATTTTTAAGGATGATTTAAATCAAACTCCCATTTTTGTGAATCTTCACCTGTTGTATCACGTACATAATCAGAAAAATTGCTCTGATCAACATATGCGTTTGGAATATTACGATTGCTGAACCCACGTCCTGTTGATTTTGTTGTTGCTTGTGAAGGGGCTACGCTTTTACATTTGTCACGATGGTGTCCTTCTGTCTTACATCTGCTACAAAATGTTGGTGTAACTTGTTCACCGCGAGAGGGTATACGTTTGTTTTCACGTGGCCTTCCTGCTTGTCTCTTGTTCATTAACGGTGGTTTAAGAGCCATCAAATTTGTAGGGACTTCCCATTCTGATCGATCTGGTAAAGGATTTATGGACTCTTCATAAGTTGCCTTGTAAACGTCTCTCGAAAACCAAAAATTAGCCATGTTACTGCAATCAGTTATATTTAAAAATTTCGAAACAGCAATTGCATGACCACATGGTAGACCTGATAATTCCCATTTACGACAACTACAGCTTTGACTGTGTAAATTAACTAAACCCTTTTTACCACCGTCAGCAACCTCAAAACAATGATCGTTGATACCAGTTACTGTCCATGTAGCACTTTTTTTGATTCTTCGCAGAATTTTATTTTCAGCCCATTTAGTAAGCGTTTGCTGTAAATTTGCTGTAAATAAAAAAAAAGTATAAATTTTAATTTACAATACATTATCTCAAATTATATAAAACGATTACCTCCAATTTCTCGACGATTAAAATACCACTTTTGTAAATACTCACGAAAAAATTCAATAAGATCGGTGATAGGGAGTTTTCTAGCATGTCGAGACAAAGCATTGATAGACTCAGCACTGTTAGACGTCATTATATTGTATCGCCTCCCAGAACAATGTGCTCTTGACCATTTCTCAAAACCAATATTAAACAAAGTATTATGAACGCGAGGAAGAGTAGATGTTAATCTAAATAGTCCATCCTCAAAGTCAGATATCCGGTAAGCTTTGCAAGTCTGCCACCATAACGACTCAAAATTTTTCCCTTTCATTGACTTAAGTCGTAAGTTCATCATCAAATGACGACAGCAGAGACCATGAAAGGCGTCAGGAAATACTGTTTTAATTGCTACATCGATTGATGCAGCACGATCAGATATAATTGCTAAATGCGGATTCATACCAATACACTCTTTAAGTCTACTTAAAAACCAGGTCCAAGAATCTCCGCTCTCGGTTTTTCCAACACCATATGCTATTGGTAGAATTTGATTGTTGCCATCCATTGCTACAGCCAAAAACATAGTTCCTAAATATTTACCTTTTAAATATGCACCGTCTATGACAATCAAAGGTCGTAAATGTCTCACAAAACTGCGAATCTAAAAAAAAATTAAAAGAATATAGTTAATAATATTATATAATAATTTGTAAATTTATATGAAATAACAAAAATACTTACCGCAGCACCAATTGCCACAAAAAACATTTCAAAACGTCCACTTTCATCTGTTGCAATGTGGGTCACACTTCCGGGGTTCGCCTTCTTTAAATTATAACAATAAACAGGAAGTTCTTCAAATGATTTCTCCGGTGACCCGTTTAAAAGTTGAAGAGCATAATTTTTCCCTCTCCAAGCTTGTTGATAAGATAAGTCAATTTTATAATTTAACCTAAAATCATTCATAATTTCTTTACCACGATATATTCGTCCGCTGTCTTTAAGTTGATCTTTAATAATATGACCAACAACCTTTTTGTTAGCTTGACGAATATTCGGATAAGTTTGCGTTCTCGAACAAGTATGAATATCGTTAAAATACCTAACTTGAAAAATATTTGAATTTTCAAATGCATAGGCTCTAATACGCCAACTGCATTCTTTGTTTCGACATGATGCTTCAAATCTTTTTTTTGATGATCGCTCGACTTTTAACTCAAAACAATAATTAACACACATTTTACCTAGTTCCAGTTGCAGATCGTCTTTAGTGTTAAAAACATTGACCTTCTTTTACATTTGAAGATGATGACTTATAATCTTTAACTGGAATTTTCAACTCATAATTATCATTCACAACCGGAGAAAATTTATTATTTTCAAAATTTTCATTTAAATCATTATTTTCTTTTGTTACGAAACTACTACTAGCATCATCTTCTTCACTAACATATAAGGTAAAAATATGATTTGGATCATTAATAACAAGATTTAAAAAAAATAAACAATCACTATCATTCAATATGTCAATTGAATGAGTGTAGGTAGACATTTTATAACGTAGTCTTATATGTTTTTTAAAACCAAATATACTAAAAACAAGATTATTTAATTCTTCAAATGTAATATTGACCGGTAAAGAGATGGCCTGTAGATTACACCGAACTCTTATAGGAACATACTCTTCAACTTCATTATTAAACTCCCATTTTCCACCGCTGCATACAACAATGTTAACAAACATGTTTGAAAGTTTGGTATATGTGACTGTGAAATAAGAAAGCTTTAATCTCTTACAATTTTTCATGTGTTAACACATATTATATACTAGTAACAACATTAATTATGGTAGATATAACATATTAATTATAAAACTTATAAATTTTGGTATCCCTTAATTGGGCTGCACAAGGGGATCCGATGCCTAAAGTCTGCTTCATTAGAATCAAACAACATGTCTCCTCTTCAAGTTCACAGCCCAAATTTTAAGCCCTTTTTTATTCCTGATATTACGAAGGCCCTTCAAGTTCACAGCCCAAATTTTAAGCCCTTTTTTATTACCCCACGACGTAGGCCCAAATGTGTAGTGGGCCAAGCGAGATGCCGGCGCATTGTCTCGCCCGTCAAAAATAAAGGGTCAAGCGAGACGCCGGCGATACATATCCACGTTGTCTCGCCGAGAAGAAATTTCAGGCGATACATATCCATATATGGCGATACCACATGATTTTGTCTCGATACTGGCGAGATTGCATGTCCTAATCTCGCTTTTGTTGTGATTTTTTCAAATTTTGGCGAGATGGAAGCGCGATATATGCATAATATAGCGACGGGCGAGATTTCATGGTCTGGTATCGCCTTTATCTCGCTTCTGGCGATATATATTGTTTCGTATCGCCTGCAAGAGATATTTTGCCACATGTAAGTTTGTTATTGGTCGGTCTATTTTGGTATTATGTTCGGTCAATGGCTGTTATGCAAAACCAGATTGGTCAAATGGCCAATCTGGTAATTTTCCCCTTCTTTTAATTCACCTTAATTTTTATTTTATTTTAAAAAAAGTTTACCCCTATATTTTTAAAACCTCTATAACTTTTTTATACATTGTTATTTTTCTAAAAAAATTACACCATTAAACTTGTCTTATTTTTGTCTTTAATTCTACTATAGTATTGAAAATATTTAAAAAAAAATTCGAACGTTAGATATCACAATAAATTACATCATGTTTATATGAATTCAAATCCTAATACGCTACAGTTTTAAAAGTTACATTGATTTAACAACCACGGTTACACTAACCTAATGTAAAACGGTGACTTATTGTAAAGGTGACTTATTGTAAAGGTTTATATTTTTTTATGTTTTGTCTACAAACTTACAGTAATACCGTCATTGCAACAACCTTACAATCAAATGACATTAAATCATGTAACTACGCCACTGTAACCAATTTTTAAAACTATAAAGAAATCAAATAAATAAAACTACACAACTGTAACAAAAAATAACCTAATGTAAAACTATCTATAAAACAATATAAAACAGTCTGTACACTATTATAATTACAATCTCTCATAATGTGAAATACAAGTTCCACCACCAAATCATTTTATATTTTAAAATGGTAAAAGTGAATCCATGATAGGCTATCATGTTTATATTAATTACATCATGTTTAAATGAATTCAAATCCTAATACACTACAGTTCTTAAAAGTTACATTGATTTAACAACCACGGTTACACTAACCTAACATAAGGGTTACACTACACTAACATGATGGCTATAGTCTTCTACAGTGATGTAACACAGTGCAACAGTTAGTTACAACAAATTACACTATGATCTCGATTAAAAATCTTAAATGTTTATATGATATTACATCTACTTACACATAACAAAGTTACATCATATTACAATAAATTAATATGATTTTAACAATGATTTAGCACAATGTCCTAATGATGTAGTTACATTACACAATGTCCTAATAATTTAGCACTACATCCGGAATAAAACAACTCAAATATTAACCAATGGAAATCAAAAAAAGTATTAATCGTACATAGTTACATCAAGTTACACTGTTATATACAGTAACTTATAACAAAACTGTCACGAAACCACCAAACTATAAACCAATATAAACTATTGTAACCCAATGTAAACTGATGTAAAATGCAGTAACTTATAACAAAACTGTTATGAAAACGGTGACTTATTGTAAAGGTTTACATTTTTTTATGTTTTGACTACACGTTACAGTAATGCAGTAACTTACAGTAATACCGTCATTGCAACAACCTTTCAATCAAATGACATTAAATCATGTAACTACGCCACTGTAACCAATTTTTAAAACTATAAAGAAATCAAATAAATAAAACTACACAACTGTAACAAAAAATAACCTAATGTAAAACAATCTATAAAACAATATAAAACAATCTGTACACTATTGTAATTCCAATCTCTCATAATGTGAAATACAAGTTCCACCACCAAATCATTTTATATTTTAAAATGGTAAAAGTGAATCCATGATAGGCTATCATTTTTAACAAAAATTAGCCAAGACAATGAATCAACAGCTGTATGAAACCACATTAAAACAATTTCTAAAATGATTTAAACACTAACATATACCAAATAAAATAAACAAAGATACAAATGATTTAAACACTAAAAAATAACACACACTACAAACATAAAATTAAAAAATTGAAAGCAAGAAAAAGCTTAATAAAAGTTGAGATTTGAACCGCGATGGTGGTGTAGACAAAGCCGGTGGTGACGACAACGAGAACCCAGATCTGGACTATAGGAAAAACCCAATTGAGAGAAAAAAAAAACAGATCTGAACCAGAATGGTGATGACGACAAAGATTTTGGAAGTGGCGGTGGTGGTTGGTGTGGTGGTGGAAATGGTTGTGACTTGTGGCGGGCGTTTTGGTACATCAGAGAGAGTGAATTACCGTTGTTTTCTTTGCATCTTCATCTTCATCTTCATCTTCATCTTATATATAGAGATTTAAAACTGAATCAAAAAATCAAATGACTAGCTACACCAAACGATTTCTTTGATTTGGTGATTTAAATAATTTGCATTTGCTTTGTATCTTCATCTTCATCTAATTGAGAGAAAAAGAGAGATCTAACAAAAGTATGGTTTGGTGGTTGAGTGATCTGACAAGTAAAGAAAAGGTAAAAAGTCAAAAGACATATTTACCCTTGATCTTATATCCACCATTGATTTGGTATCTTGGACATTTTAGATAATATCAATGGTTGTAGTATGGTTAATGGGCTCTCACACTTATAGAGGGTTAGCACATGATCTCTATCCTATATATATACATATATATATATATATATATATACATATACATATATATATATACATATGTAGATATATACATATATACATATATATATATATATATAGATATATACATATATATATACATATATATATATATACATATATATATACACACATATATATACACATATATATACACACACACATATATATATACACACATATATATACACATATATATAAACATATATATACATATATATATATATATACTAGTAAGGAACCCGCGCGATGCGGCGGCGGCGACGACATCGACATATTTCACAATGCGATATTTGTTTTCTGAATACATGCGTGGCTTCTATTGTATAGTCTATTTATGTCATGAGCATCACAAAACTCAATTAAATAATAGCACACGAATAAAAAAATGTTTTTCATAAACATAGTACGTTAAAACTAAATATCTGAGCACAGAATAAGAGAATACAAGTCATAAACATAGTACGATAAAAGTTGTATATTAAGTATTACAGATTCAATAATATCCAAAAGTTGATCCTAGTAGAAAACCCGCGCGATGCAGCGACAACTATAATTTACATGGTACTCGTTGTTTTAGTTATCAATCATCTAGTGATATATTGTATAGTATTTCTATTAGTTTAACTTCGTTGTTTTAGTTATCAATCATCTAGTGATATATTGTATAGTATTTCTATTAGTTTAACTTACATTCGTTTTAATAAACAAAGGTATAAGATTTGAACCTACGTCCTCGCGGCAGGGTTAATGTAAATGTGAATCCAAGGATCGCAATTCAGGAATTATCAGTATTAAAATAAATCAATTTAATGATCGCGGAATTATCACTAATTGACGTTTAATTGTTTATAATGATCAATGATGAACACAACCACAGAAACACAATAAACACGAAATCTATAATAATTCAAATGTATTTCATTAACTATAATATAATGATTACAAAAGAATAATGAATGACTATGAACTATCGAATTCTGTGTATCGAATGATGTTTGATGTTGATGTGACGGCGATTAGGGTTGCACAATGAACTCTTGACAGCCGTATATTGATTGATTATGTTCGACGAGATGTGAAACCTAGGACTCATATTTATAGATGATTTGAGTCGGTTAAGGAAACACCGGATCTCTCGGGATTTGTTATTGATTGTGTTGACTTGTTTGACTTCTTGGAGTTGTACTCGCACAAGTATAATGTTCTTCCGCAGCAATCTTCTCATCCGCAGAACATTTGTTCTTCCGTAGATGACTTAGTCTTCCGTAGCAAAGTTGTTCTTCCGTAGGAAATTCTTCTTCCGTAGGAGTCTTCACTTCATGGTATTTGATCATCCGCAGGAACATGTACTTGGTCATTTGGTCTTGTAAGAAACATATCTACGGATTAACAAAGTTGTTCATCCGTAGATGTTTCCTACACTTGGTCAATTTCAGTAAATCCATCCAAGTATATTGTTTTTCCTGTCAAGACACAAATCAACACACATACATATATGGGGTTAACCTATAGATTCAAATCACATATATATATATATTTGACTGTTACAAATGTTAATTACAAGACTTGATTTTCAAGTACTAAGCCTATACAAAATTGATCTAGCCCTATACAATCTAGACCTAACAATACTCCCCCTTAGGCTTAGCTCCTTGTAATCAGTCCTTCAAAACAGCAAGCTCCTTGACTCTTGCTATCATCTTGTTTAAAAGTAAGATACAGCAGTTTTCTGATCATCGTACTTGTACTTGATTTGCATCCTGCTGATCTTCTTCAGCGTGTCATAACTCAGACCCAAAACATCTTCGTCCGTAGTGAGTGTTTCCACTACACTATCATTATGGATAATCTCTAATTCATCTTCTTCTAAGATTCTGAGTTCAGACACTTCAGCTATGGTATTACCCTTCAGTAGCCCAGCCTCATGTTTCCTTCTCTTGTGTGCCTTGGCATGCAGTTTATCAATGACTTGTATCATGTGCACGTACAGGCAGAGATCATTTTGGGCTTTTTCATCTGTTAGCTTTGGGAAGAATTTGTCGTGAAGGTATGAAGTGTAACTGGGATGCAGCATCTTTATCTCTACTGGATCAAAGATTCTGATCTTATCAGCCTTCTTCCCGTCAGCATTTCTCAGCAATACCATTTCTTTTGTCTTTTCAACATATCCCCATTCTGTGATGGGATAAGTGAACTGATTTCCTTTTATGCTTTTGATGGTATCTGAGTGTTTATCACATCCAACTCTCTTTAGCATTTCTTCATCTACAAGGGATGAGACTTCAGCTGTTCTTCTTTTCCAGCTTTGTTTGATTCTGTTGTGCTCTTTATCATCTTTCTTTGCTTGTGTCAGCACATCATCAATGAATCTGGTCTTCATACCATTTACAGCTGCAGAGAAGTCTCTCCCCCTGAGATGGATTGGATAGTTGGTTATTTGGATGCTCTGCAAGTCCCTTATGTCTTGCTCCGGACGACTCAACAGAGCTTCCACATCATGGAAGTATTCAATTCTTCCAGATGTTCTCTTAATTACTGCACAATCCCAGTCTGGATCATATTTCCAGGCCATAATCCTGTTTTCTTCCACAGAACTGGGAGTTGTGATGTGATCATACAGTTCAATGAGAGAGGATTTCTTCTCAGTAATCTCTCGAACTGTTGTTCCCAGTGGCCATACCTTTCCTGGAATCACTGCCCTTGGCTCTCTGATGAGTTTTTCCTTTTCCTTGTGCTGATCTTTTGATTCAACAGTTACTGGATCAGCAACAAGTTTGCTTTGTTCTTTTGGATGTGGAGCAGTGGTTCTGAACTTAACTCCCGTTTCCAGTTCCACTTTCATCACATGCTCCATCATCCTCCGCAGCTCACCAGTAGTTCTACCTTTAAGTTCATGCGGCTTGTAGTTGTGACCCTGTAACCAGCAAGTCATATTGTACTTTGAAAGTTTTGCTGTGTCACAGTGGCCCAAATCTTTCCTTATTTTCTCCAATGATTGAAAAGTGGTAAAGGCTTCATAATCACAATTTGGGATTATGAACCTTGCAAATTCAAATTCTTTCAATGCATTGGCCATTTCTGTTCTGTTCATCCTCTCAACCATGTCATACGGAAACCCATGGTTGATGAGGGTCATAAACATGCTGGAGTCAGGCCTCTCTTCCAAGATATCAGCAGTTGTTAGAAGGTCATCGGCCTTTCCACCCTTATCAGCAGTGGGAGACTCCATCCTCGTTAATTCCTCCCACTCTTTATCACTTTCTTCTTCTTCTCCGGAGGATACCTTCACAGCAGAAACTTCTACTGAAGGTGTAGGATTAGGAGATGGAACTTTTGATTTCTTTGGGGAGCTTTCTTCTTCTGGTTTCTTTTGTGTGGCTCCAAAGTATTTTCTTTTTCGGGTGTAGGAGATCAGCGGCTTAGTAGCTCTACCCGATTGTTTTTCTGGTTCAGCACTTGAATCCACTTTTGTTTTCAAATCAGAGAGTTTTCTTTTCAGGCTCTCTATCTCCAGATCCTTTTGCTTTATTTGCTCGGCCTTTTCATTTTGCTCTTGTTTTAAAGTTTCCTCCAACTCCCGTTTTGTTTGGAAAAATGCATCAATAATTTCATTGTTGCATTGTGCATCTTCTCTCAGTCTTTTTAAACTGGCATCCTTCTTTGTCAGTTCTTCATCCTTTTCTTGGATAACCCCGTACAGCTCCACAATTCTTTGTTTTCGCTTATTGGATTTAAGTACCAGCTTGTTGTACTTAGCAACCAAAAAGCTTTTGTTCACAGGAATGTCACTGTCACTTAAGTCATCTTCATGGTAAGCAGTGACATCCTGAGCAGATTCTTGAACTTCCCCATGTTCATCAGCATGTTGTACATCTTCCAATGAAGGTATTAGCTCGGTATGAGCTGATGAAGGATGTTCTTCTGTGTGGGTTGGTGAGAAAGGAACAGTGCTGGCTTCAGATAATAATTCTGTCTCTCCTGAGTGTACGGAGTGTACAGACTCAGTTACCTCAATAGGTTCAGTTCCAGCACTTTCCGGAGATTGATGTTTGGAAGATTCTGGTGGTGGTTGTATGGGGGATTGGATTTGTTGTGGAGAGAATGGTTGAGTGTGATGAGATGATGATTGAGAGGATGATGAAGATATTGGTACTGGTGATTGATGGTGGTGAATTGGGGAAATTGGTTGGGTGTTAAGGCTTGATGGTGATTGGCTTGATGAATGATGTTGTAGTGGTGGTGTTTGGAGTGGTGATTGTTGTTGGTGTTGTGGTGTTTGGTGTGGAGAGTGAGAAGATTGTGCAGAATCAGCAGATGATTCTGCTTCATCTGCCCATGCCAACTCTTGTGGCATGTCAGCTTGCGGATCTATAACATGAGCGAACATTGGCATATCCGGTCCTTCATACTTTCCACTAAGTTTGTTCAGCACTGATTTGCTCAGGTGTGCTTGAACAAACACATCGCCAACTCTATTCAACCCCGGAAGTTCTGAGTTGATTATCAGTTGTAGGAATCTTGGGAACATATACATCTTGTCATTCTTCTGCAATTTGACTTGTTCACTCATGCAGTTGAAGATGTATTTGGCATAGTTGTAAGTTCTCCCCTCGAACACTCCAATAATTCCGGATGATATATGCCGAGAGAATCTATCTAGTCCCGATTTCCTGTTCGACATGCATTTCAGGTAGGTGTGACACAGGAATCTGTATGGTTTGCACAACCTACCCTTCTTGATTTCACCTTTCTCGTAATCACCATCGTAACCCATGAGGTTAAATACCTTTTCAATGTATTCATTCTCGAATACATCTGGGTGCCCCATTTCTCTATCTCCCAGTTCCAGACATCTTCTTATGGTGCTTTCAGTGATTCTAAGCCGCCGACTCAGAATCTCAGCCACAATTACTTCCTCATCATCTTGTTCTTCCACACGTGCTGAGTTCCAGAATCCGATTATGTGCGCCTGATGGATCACAGGCTCAGCCGTCAAGGCATAGAAGAGCCTGGATCGTCGTAGATATCTGATGATATCTCGACATCCTTCCGATGCTGGATCATCAGCGTTCAAGAATGCGCACACATTATGCTCCTTAGCAAATCTATTTGCCATCTGCAAAGAAAATCAAGTTAGAAACCACGCAGTTGAATCGTTTGAATGACAATAATCGATTAACCAGTTCCGTATTGATGTTTAAGACATGATTTACCTTTGCAGTAACAGTAATCGGTTACTGGATAATGTTGATATTTTGAAATTTTGAAAAGGGGGAAAAAGTGTGATTTTCTAGGTTAATCTGAAAAAGTGCTCTGTAAAAGTGAGAAATGAATTTTAAGAGTCAGATACCTTATTTATAGTCGAACATAATTAACATCTTTTATTAATTATGTTGGGCTCACATTATGTTGGGCCCACTTTCATTTATTCCTATGTTGTGCCCACTTTCATTTATTCCTTTCCCTATTCCAAGTGTTTAGTATGCATTATTTCTTCCGCAGAACATCTGCGGAACCTTGACATCTGCGGATGTCAGCATCTGCGGAACCTTAACTTCTGCGGATGTCAACATCTGCGGAACTTTACATTGGATGTAAGTTCAAATAATGCATTTGTTTTGTTTTGCTTGTTTTGCTGCTGAATCAGAAATCACATAATACTTCTACGGATGAGCGGTATTACTGTGACTTCTGCGGATGCAGAAATTTCACTGTTACTTCTACGGATGAGAAGTATTACTGAAACTTCTACGGAACTTAAAGTTTTGAGAACTTTAAATGTATGATATCTACAGAGTAGAATCAAATGTTGATGTTGGACATTGTTGACTTTATTTGCATGGCAATTAAGTACAGGGAAGCAAGTTTCCTGTATCCTGTATTCAAGTTAGTGCTCAAGTTCCAATTCCTTCAAAATAATTCAGATCAATTATCAGCTTTTATTGTTTGTTTTTCATGCATGAACTACTCCCCCTAAATTTGTGATTAATGTGAAACTGTTGCATTCATCATAAATTTAAGTTGTGAACAGGCATGACAGGCTTATGACATTCTAAATGAGAGAAATTCTGTTGAGATAACAATTAAGCATCTGTCAAACAGGTACATGCATGCATATATATATAGAGGGATCATACTATAAATTGGCTTCTGCTGATGTTGTTAGTTGATTCAACACATATCTGATTGCAAGTATATAAATCCACTTAAATTCAAACATGAGTGTTGTATCAACTAGGCATGCAATTTATCATGTTGTGAAGTTTGTTAATCAGTAGCAATCATGAGTCCCACATTCAATTATCGTTAGAGTATGTCTTCCGTAGGTGAGGCAAATCACTACATTCCACACTTAATGACTATGTACATTAAGTTATAAGTTCTATCTTGAGACAATGTTCAGTCTCATGAATGCTTTGATGTTATAGCTCTTGAACTTGATGTTCAATGGATCACAAGTGATTCCTTTTTAGAGCTGAAATATGATCTTCATAGTCACCAGGTCTTTACTTTCGTAAAACAGAGGTGAACTTTAACCCAGGTCTTTGTTGACACAAAACAGAGGGAGAATGAAGATCACACTTATTAATCACATTCCCAGGTCTTTGTTCACACAAAACAGAGGGAATATGACTTTGCAAAGATAGAATATTATAAAGTATTTTACATAGTGTGCTTGTGTAAGTGATTTGATCACATCAGGAGAGAACATACCTTCTTGATTCTCAAATGGAATCCTCACAGACAGTTACCTCATGTTTTTAGTTTGGCATGCTCTTAGCTTTGTTTCCACTCAAGTTGAACCTACTCACATATCAGTATGATATAAGTCAGATTGAGTTTTTGTTTAATAGCCAAGTATAGTCTACTATCATTTCCCAATATAATGCATGTATAGATGTTCTAACAGACACTTAAGTTATCCTCAACGATTACTCTTCACAAAGTCAATCATATGCTTTTGTTGATTTATTCTAAGTTAATCATCCCTAAAGATTCTATCAGAAAATTGAATCTAACAGAATCAAATGCTTTAGTAAACAAATCAGCAAGCTGATTGGTTGTGTCTACTTTGACTAACTTGATTAGACCCTTTTCAGAGCAATCTCTCAGAAAATGGTATCTGATTTCTATATGTTTTGTTTTACTATGTTGAACTGGGTTAGCAGTTATAAACATAGCAGCTGAATTATCAATATGAATTGGTGTATGAAGGAAATTGTAACCATAATCAAGTAATTGGTTTTGCAACCAAAGTACTTGAGAGCAACCTGCTGAAGCAGCTATGTACTCTCTTCAGCCGTGGATACAGATACATTTGTTTGCTTCTTGCACTGCCATGAAACAAGTCTTGGTCCTAAAAATTGACATCCACCAGTTGTGGATTTTCTGTTGTTGTTGCACCCTCCATAGTCACTATCTGAGTATGAGTAGAGGCTAAAATCTCCATCTTTGGGATACCAAAGTCCCAATGCAGGTTTGCCTCTCAGATATCTGAAAATCCTCTTTACAGCAGTCAGATGTGACTCCTTTGGGTCAGATTGGTACCTGGCACAAACACAAACAGCAAACATGATGTCAGGTCTACTAGCAGTTAAGTACATTAATGAACCGATCATTGATCTGTACAATCTTTGATCTACGGATTTGCCAGCAGGGTCAGGCACAATCTTGTCGATAGTTGATGCTGGTGTCTTGCATGAAGTGGAATCAGCAAGATTGTACTTCTTCAAGATTTGATGAATGTACTTCTCTTGATTGATGAAAATGCCATCTGATTTCTGATGAACTTGTAAGCCAAGGAAGAAAGTCAATTCTCCCATGGAGCTCATCTGAAATTCAGATTTCATTAAGTCTTCAAAGCTTTGACACAGCTTCTTGTTGGTTGATCCAAATATGATGTCATCAACATATATTTGAACCACCAAAAGATCTTGATGTTCTTGTTTGAGAAAGAGTGTCTGATCAATAGTTCCTCTCTTGTACCCATTCTGCAGCAGGAAGGATGATAGGGTATCATACCACTTTCTGGGTGCTTGATGAAGACCATACAAAGCTTTATCAAGCTTGTATACTTTATGTGGATAATCAGGGTCTTCAAAACCAGGGGGTTGAGCCACATAGACTTCTTCATCAATTTTCCCATAAAGGAAAGCACACTTCACATCCATCTGATAGACGGTGAACCTCTTGAATGCTGCATAAGCGAGGAAGACTCGTATAGCTTCAATCCTTGCAACTGGGGCAAAGACTTCATCATAGTCTATTCCCTCTTCCTGAGTGTATCCTTGAGCAATAAGTCTGGCCTTGTTTCTCACTATGATACCTCTGTCATCCAGCTTGTTCTTGAAAAGCCATCTTGTGCCAATTGGATGTTGACCCGTAGGCAGATCTACAAGAGTCCACACTTTCTGCTTTCTGAATTGTTGTAGCTCTTCTTGCATAGCCTCAATCCAGCTGTTGTCTTTTAGTGCAGCTGTAATGTTTGCAGGAACTGTTTGGGACAAAAAGCAGGTGAACAAACAAATGTTTGCCACACCTCCTTTGCTCCTTATGGTTCTAGCATGCAGGTCCCCAATGATATTGTCTGTTGGATGAGACTTGTGTACTCTGCTTGTTGAGACAGCATCAACTTGAACTGTGGAGTCCAAGTTAGTGAAACCCATTGAAGAAGAAGGTGTCAGCTGAGAAGTTGAGTCAATGAAATAATCAAAAGGCTCATGGTCGTTCGGATCAGCTTGTGTTTGATTGGGTGCTTTGTCTTCTTCTGCAGGAAGTTCTACGGAAGCAGCATTTTGTTCTTCCGCAGGAGATTCTACGGAGGCAGTATTTTGTTCTTCCGCAGGAGGTTCTACGGAAGCAGTATTTTGTTCTTCCGTAGGAGGAACTGCAGCATCGACGGAGGCATTTTGTACTTCCGTAGGAGGTACATCACCATCCACAGATGAACAATGTTGGTCAGCTGGCAATGGTTGTTGAATGAATACCTCCTCTCCATCTCTAGCATCAGTAGTTGCACCAGTATTTATATCATCGGATGTGGGAACATCTGCTGATGAATTTACATGTGCTGGGGATGAAGAGTTTACTTCTCCAGAAGTAGCTTCATGCTGCTGATTTGATCTCTGCTGTGGTCCAGGTGACACTTGTGCTCTTGGTGGGTCAGCTGTTAAAGGCACTTCATTCACACTTGGGGGCACAAAGGGATAACATGTATCTGCAGCACCTGCGTTGATCAAATAACCAGTGTTAAATAATTCAGTTAATGCATCTATATCAAATAACCAAGATGATCCTTTTACATTGGTAGTAAACATGGATTCATCAAAAGAAACATTGGGAGTCTCTTCAACTATGTTATGTTCTGGAATGTACACCCTATATGATTTAGAAGTGGATGAATATCCAACAAAGAAACCATCATAGGCTTTTTCAGAAATTTTCCCAATTGTTCTTTAGTATTTAACACGGACACATGACACCCAAAAGCTCTAAGATATCCTATAAAAGGTTTTCTTTTAAATAAGAGTTCGTAAGGTGTTTTATTATGTTCTTTGACTATCAAAGTTCTATTTTGAACATTGCAAGCTGTATTCACAGCTTCTGCCCAGAATGTAATGGGCAACTGAGAATCAGCTAGCATTGTTCTGGCTGCTTCTATCAGTGTTCTATTTCGCCTTTCAGCTACTCCATTTTGTTGTGGAGTTCTTGGGGCACTGAATTGTCTAGCTATTCCTTTAGTCCTGCAAAAAGAATCCAAATCAGCATTAACAAATTCAGTTCCATTGTCACTCCTAAAAATTTTAACTTTTAAATCAAGTTGATTCTCAATCTTGATCACAAAGTCCATTAATGTTTCAGATGTTTCACTTTTATGTTTTAAGAAAAAGACCCATGTAAATCTAGTGAAATCATCAACTATCACCAAACAATATTGCCTTTTTCCAATGCTCAGCACATTGTTGGACCAAAGAGATCCATGTGAAGCAATTTGAGTGGTGTAGTGTTTGTGTTGATTGAGACACTCTGTGTTGTTTTCCTTTATAGCAGGAAGAACAGTGATTAGAACAATAAAATTCTTTCTTTGGTAATCCAATGACTAAGTCATTTTTCACCAATTTATTCATGTTCTTCATGTTGGAATGGACAAGCCTTCTATGCCACAATTGAGATTCATCTTCCGAAGATTTGGACAGCAGGCATGTCTCATGATTTGTGAATGTGTTGCCTTTTCTTGATGCCAGTCTAGTCTGCTTATCAAGTGTTAGAGTGTTAAATAATTTGATCACAAATTTGGGAAACACTAAGTAAATTATACTGCAAATTTTCACAGTAATTTACTTTTTCAAATGTTAACACACCGTTAGTTACCATTCCCTCACCAACAATTTTACCTCCCTTCTTATCCCCACCAAATGCCACATAAGAGGCATGTTTATGTTTGAAGTCATGGAGAAGTGCACAGTTGCCTGTCATATGTCTGGAACAACCACTGTCAACATACCACTTGTTGTCAGCTCTCCATGATTGTTCCTGCACACAAAAAGAAATTAGTTAGTCTTGACAACCCAAGGCTTAATTGTCTTGGATTTGCCAGATGTGTCAACTATAGTTACTCCTTCATGAATTAATCTTGAAGTTTCATTATTAGTTGTTTCTTTTTGATGTGATGGTTGTGAGGATGATTTTGTTGAAGATGATTCAGGTTTCTGATTATCTTCAAGCTTATTCGAGTCATTCTTCAACTTGGCTTGTTTTGGTTGGTATTTTAACTTTGAAGAGAATCCTGTAGACTTGAAAGTTCTTCATCTTTCTGCTTTGATTGAGACACAGGAGTTCCTTTAGCAAAGTTATCAAAGAAACCATCTGCTGCTTCACTTTGTTTATCTTTCAAATCCACCTTTTTGTGAGGTGTCTTAGACTGTATTGGTGCTTTCTTTTTCAAAGTCTTTTCCACAGCAGAGGGTCTTTTCTTTGACTTTTGTTGTTCTTTCTGAATCTTTGTCTCTTTGTCACTTTCTGAGGCTTGAGAATCTGATTCAGATGATGTATCTTGTGACTTCTTTTTGCTCTTTTTCTTGTTCTTCTTATTAAAAAACATTCCTGAGTGGAATGGTTATTTTTATCACAAATGGCACAGTGTTTGTTGAAGAAACAATCATCAGTCATGTGATTGTTCATATTGCAAATGGAACAATAGCTGCTGAAATAGCATTCATCAGTATTGTGATTCTTCATATCACACCATTTGCAATATTTTTCTGAATTTTCTTCAGATTCAGCCTTCTTTTTGTTGTTCTTTTTCTCATTCGCTGAAGCTTCAGTTGATTTCTTCTTGTTTTTGTTTGGAGCATCATCAGCTGTTACTTGTTTGCCTTTGGCCGCCATTTGTTGCTTCATATTTCCTTTTTCTTTGCATGTGTGTGAGGCTCTCTTGTTACCTTGTCCGCTGGATCAGCTTCTCTTTCCTTTGCTTTTCTGCGGATTCAGTGGTTTTTGTCTTCCGCAGATGATTAAGGACTTGGCAGATTTTGCTTTCCGCAGATGTTCTACGGAATCCTCATTCGTTTTCCGCAGGTGTTCTACGGATTCTTCAGTTGGTGCTTTCTGAGGATTCTTGTTTGATTGTTTCTTACCTTTATCAGGAGATGACAAATGTACTTTTGTGCTTGATCCGCAGCTATCAATCTTGTGAAGATGCAGTTCTTGTAATCCTTCATTAAGTTCAGCAATCCTCTTGCAAATGGTCTTCAGCATATTCCGTTGCTTTGGCGGGTATTGCAACTTTGATTCTTCAAGGACTCGCGGAAGACCAGTTTCAACTTGAACATTCTTACCAATGTTCAGTTGATCAGTATCATGTTCATCAGAATCATCCAGGTCATCATAGTTATCTAAATCTGATTCATTATATTTAGTTGATTCTGATTCAGTAGATTCAGTTTCACTCATCTCAGCTTTATTGTTGTTGTTTGACTATCTTTGATGTCAACTTTGGTGCTTTGCACAAAATGATTTGACAAATTGTTAGTCATTGTATCAGGTAAAGGTGTGTAGTTATCATTAACAGGTGGTGCAACAGCATTATAACCCAACCCGTACCTGTTCTTTGATTCAATATGAGAATTTAGCAACTTCTCATATTGCTGAGATGATAGTTAAAACTTCTGAAGTTTCACTTCAGTGGATGCATGATCAGCCATGGATTTTGTTAAGGAAGTGGTCAGATGCTCAACTTGGGCTTTTAGGTTGTAGTTTTCAGAAACATTTTTTCTAAATCTTTTTGTAAAGAGTTTATTTTGATTTGATATATCTTTTGTTCTCTTAAGTGTGATTCATTTAAAAACATAGTTTCTTTTACTTTATCAGCCAATGTTGAGCATGAACTCTATATCTCTCAACTTCCTCAACACATGTTGATGAACATAACCTGTCTTTTACCTCTCTGGCCATAGGAGGGACTTTGTTTTCCATATGTGCCATCAGTGCTTGATTCTCCTCTATGACTTCCTTCTCATACAGGCTCCAGTCACATGTTCCATCCTGAAGTATGATCAGACCTGTCTCCTTAGAGTTGCTTGGTCCTGCTGATGTATTTGTGGCTGGTGAGGATGTGAGCTGAGGTTGTCTATGTAAAGATCTTTGAGAGGTTGGATGCTGATTCTGATAGTGTTGTTGCTGCTGATGTTGTTGTTGCTGCTGCTGATGTTGTGGAGTTGATTGTTGGTTGCATTCTCTAGAAAAGTGACCATAGAGATTGCACTTGTAACATCTGACTTTAGACTTATCAACTCCAATCTTCGATGTTTTGTTTGCTGCTGCCAGATTTTTATTTCGTCGAAGATATTGCTTGGCTCTGTAAGCAATCATCGCCATCTGCCATTGTAGATCCATCTCTTCTATAACATCAGGAGGGAGTTCCTCCAAATCTTGTTGGCAGATGTTTGCTGCTGTAAGGGAACTTCCAAGATATGCTTGAAAGCTAGAACTAAAAGCTGCAAAGGCTGCTTTTTGTTCTTCAGAATCCAATATCACAGTTATTGGTTCTGAATTTGCTGTTGATGATGGCTCTCTTTTCTCTGTAGATTTAGCCTTTTCCTTTTGATTTTACTCTGAGATGACTTTTTAGTGGGTTTGGAGGCATAAAACTTACTTCCTCCTCGTCATCACTCAAAGCACAAGAGTTATCATCTTCATTATTAGAAATAAATGCACTTCCAGCATTCTTTGTTTCCTTGAAGTGATAAGGTGAGACATGAGTTCTCACACTCTTGTTTCTTGTCATCACTCAAAGCACAAGAGTTATCATCTTCATTATTAGAAATAAATGCACTTCCAGCATTCTTTGTTTCTTGAAGTGATAAGGTGAGACATGAGTTCTCACACTCTTGTTTCTTGATTGTTCATCCAGTTCAAGTGCTTCTACTCTGTATCTAGACCAGTTGTCTTGAGATCAATGGTGTTCTTGAACATGGAGACGGTTTGCTTCCAACTTTCAGGCAAAGTATGGAGCATCTTCTTGTTAAGTTCCTCAGTTGTATATTTCAACTCCAAGATGTTCATCTCCGTAACAAGTTGCATAAATCTATGGAGTTGCTGAGGAATTGACTCACCCTCAAAATGATGAAAAGTTTCATATTGTGATCTAAGGGTGTCTTTCCTTATGCTTCTGATCTCATCACTCCCTTCACAGAGAGTGTGAAGTATCTTCCACAGGGAATTGGCTGTTTTATAGTTCTCGCACCTGATCAAGATTTCTTCAGGTAAAGCCATACTAAGCAAGCTGTATGCTTTAATATCGACTTTGACCTTCTTGACATCATCAGGTGGCAAGTCCTTAGTGCTGATTGGCTGATTTTTGTCATTATAATCCGGCCCAAGAGTGGGTGGAATATAAGGACCTTGTGTGATGGACTCCCACAAGTCAGAATCTGTGTAGTTCACATGATTCCTGAACTTGATCTTCCAGGATTTAAAATCAGCTTTTGTTTCTAACTTTGGTGGTTGATAAGATCCTCCTCCAAAATTACTCATGTTTAATGCAAACGAAACAATAAAAACTCAAAAGCGAAAATTGACAGATCTATCAAAGACCCAGATCTAGTATTCAATTGATTTGAATATAGATCTAAATCAAACAAGCAATGAGAGAGTGCTTGCTGAAAAATCAGTCGTTGATTTAATTGTTTGAAAATCAATTAAACAATTTTAATACTGATAGATCAATTGATCTAAATCAATGAGCACCAATGGCTCTGATACCACCTGTGAATCCAAGGATCGCAATTCAGGAATTATCAGTATTAAAATAAATCAATTTAATGATCGCGGAATTATCACTAATTGACGTTTAATTGTTTATAATGATCAATGATGAACACAACCACAGAAACACAATAAACACGAAATCTATAATAATTCAAATGTATTTCATTAACTATAATGTAATGATTACAAAAGAATAATGAATGACTATGAACTATCGAATTCTGTGTATCGAATGATGTTTGATGTTGATGTGACGGCGATTAGGGTTGCACAATGAACTCTTGACAGCCGTATATTGATTGATTATGTTCGACGAGATGTGAAACCTAGGACTCATATTTATAGATGATTTGAGTCGGTTAAGGAAACACCGGATCTCTCGGGATTTGTTATTGATTGTGTTGACTTGTTTGACTTCTTAGAGTTGTACTCGCACAAGTATAATGTTCTTCCGCAGCAATCTTCTCATCCGCAGAACATTTGTTCTTCCGTAGATGACTTAGTCTTCCGTAGCAAAGTTGTTCTTCCGTAGGAAATTCTTCTTCCGTAGGAGTCTTCACTTCATGGTATTTGATCATCCGCAGGAACATGTACTTGGTCATTTGGTCTTGTAAGAAACATATCTACGGATTAACAAAGTTGTTCATCCGTAGATGTTTCCTACACTTGGTCAATTTCAGTAAATCCATCCAAGTATATTGTTTTTTGTCAAGACACAAATCAACACACATACATATATGGGGTTAACCTATAGATTCAAATCACATATATATATATTTTGACTGTTACAATGTTAATTACAAGACTTGATTTTCAAGTACTAAGCCTATACAAAATTGATCTAGCCCTATACAATCTAGACCTAACAGTAAATTTCTTTTTCATGGCGTTACATATATTTATAACCCATTAAAAGCAAGTGGGTGCAAGATATTGGGAAATAAGAAACTTGTATTACTTGCATCTTACATATACAAAACTACAATATTTTAACTGTTTTACAACTAAGACAAACATAAAAACTTGTATTTTCCTTCCATATTCCATATACATAACTATAGTAATTTAACTATTTTACAACCATCATCATATGACATAAACATATATAAATTGCATCATTTTAACATTCTTGTTTCAATAGTTTTACATGCTTGAGTTGCAGCTCTGTTTTAATAGTGAGCGTCCTGCGCGATGCGATGGTGATGAGAATTTGCAACGAAGTGCTCGTTTTCTGTGAGTGTGTGGATCCTTTTATAATTATTGTATGGTATTTCTATTATATTTTTATGCCATGTTAGCCGATGATACATTTTTACCCTTTTTACATAAGAGTGGAAAATCAAATCTTAATAGCATTTTAAATCCTATTTAAAACAATAGATATTTTATAACTTCATTAGGTTTTAATCTTTAATATATGCACGAATGTCAAAATGCAAGTAATTCACACATGTCAAACTGTATATTTGTTGTGTGGTAAGCAACTGCACAAATCAAACGCAAGTCTTAAAAATTAAAAAGAAGTAAAAATTTCATAACTTACTTCAAATATTGAACTTTTAAAACAATTTTCTTTACATGACAAAGTTTATTGGTTATTCCATTCAAAGTCTTCTTGGGCTTTTTATAAATAACTAAAAATCCAACAGCTTGTTTAATTTAAAACACATCAGGTCTGCAACTGCATCTTTTAAAAAACCATTAAGATTAGTGGAAGTCAAAAGCTTTATAATTTTCTCCAAGTTAAATGCATAGAAACAAACTTCAAAATGAACTTTATTCCAACTTCATAATTAACCTATTCATGATCTTTCAATTTATCAAAACTTCATAATCAACTTTATTCAAACTTCATGAATAACAACCATTTGAAAATCATCTCATGACCTTTTAAAACTCCTGCCAACATGGCAGAATGACAACACTACAAATACAATTCTAAGAAAAACCAAGCCTAGTGGGTCTAAAAGGATACTCAGCAAACAGCTAGCAGTAAGACCAAAGTAATTATAAAACTAACAACAACCCAATTAACCAAAAAAATATAAAACAGTCAACACCATAAGACTCCAAAATCTTCTTCATAACATTCATTTTAAAATATCACACTGTTGGTCCAAGGGTCAAATTAAAATATTCAGTTGTGAATGGTTTGAGTTGGATCATATTTTGTGATTTTGTCTCCCAAGGGTCAAATTAAAATATTCAGTTGTAATTTGTAAAGGAAACAAATCAAATAAGTAAGACGGGTCAGATGGTTCAATAGTTTATTTTTAAACTCAAATACTGCAATCATATAATGCACTAATCATGAACTTGTAAATAAATTGAACAAAAAGTGTTTGTGGGTCAAGCCAACACATGCTAATAGCAACACAGGTCTGTTTTGACCAATTACTGGACTTGCCCAGATGAGAAGATTAGTTCATATTGATAATGGTGGTTTTCTTGGATCAAGCCAGTGTTATTAGCAGCATCTAGATCATTTGCTTTTACTAATTCATATACATGTTTTTAAAAGGAAATGTACCTTGACGTCTGTAAGGCCCCGCTCACCGGGCACCTTACTGTTGGTTCTTCATCGCACATATAACGTACATAATGTATATAATCATAAATCAACGCAGCGGAAATGATAAAATATATACATTCTCATTCATTCATAAAAGTCATTACATCATTGACTCGATTACAAAATGCAGCTTTCTCTACTTTGTCTCTCCTCATAGGATCATACAGCGACCTCTAGAGGAGATATTAAGTTCAAAAACATAAAAATTATATTTTTATTACTTAAGAATATTCCTTAGGTAATTCCGTACATCGGAACCCTGACGGAATACTCCTGACACTCTCATGCAACATACTTTGTTGCATGTACTATGCACACGCATCCAGTGCGTGGCGAACTTATCAAAATCTAAAGGAGATTTCTTGAGTAATCTCGTTGATTCAGATCCTCAAGAAATCTCATAATGGCAGGCAACGTGACTTGTTGCGTGCCTTATGGGCCCGCAACACGTGACGTTGCAGCATTATAAAATGGAGAATGCCCTCCCAAAAGAGCTGAGTAGCCGCCTCGTGCCATCCTCAGCAACACTACCTGCGAACTGGAAAACACATAAAAGTCAGCGTTGCTGAGTGAGTTCTAGTTTTTATAATAAAACATACTTTCATTCTCATTAACTGCTCTTTCATACATGTGTTCACACATCATACGTACACGTAGATAATATTATTATTATCTTATCATTCATTACTTACTTTCATTCGTGTACACTTCATCATTCTCGTATACTTTCGTACATACATACTTTACATACTTTACATACTTTCGTATGTCTTTACTTTCATTCGTACTTTACATACTTTCGTATGTCTTTACTTTCATTCATACTCTCACTTCATACGTTCGAACCTTCATTTTTTCATTCATTCATTTATTACTTTCGTTCGAACGTTCATTACATTCGGTGACATGTACCATACCCCCTTTCATCATACATACTACTGGTGCTGGACCTGTGGTGGTTAGCCACGAACGTTGTGCACAAATGCTGATCCAGTCACCTGGGGTAGGTACTTGCACCACTTATCTTTCACTTTACTTCTGGATCAATGCCATATGCTATACCCCGAACGTTGTGCACAAATGCTGGTGCTGGACCTGTGATGATAAATCACGAACGTTGTGCACTAATGCTGATCCAGTCACCTAGGGTAAGCGGCAAGGATCCCATACATACTTCTGGTCAATCACAAAGACTGACCCCGATGTGCATCCTTCGGGGTAGCTAACCCGCACACCGTTGAGCTAACACCTGCCAGGGGTGTGCACCTCCTTCATTTTGCTTGCAAGCCTTTATTACGTTCATTCATTCGTTAATGCATGCATTCATCATCATGTTCCTCTTTCATTATCTTTCACTTTACGTTACATAATACTTCATTCATTCATTTCCATAATTCATAAAGTTTTCGGAAAGATAAACATACATAATCATAAGGAACATACACATAACATTCATTCATCATCATACAAGGCATCATACATACATAACATACATCATGCATGACCTTCAAGCACACATCATCATACCATCCATGATCTCAGAAGTCAACTTACATAACCCTCGGGATTACTCTTGGTAAAAGCCTACATCACTCATATTCTTAAAAGTCAGAATTTTCCCTAAGGGTTCACCCGCATTTCCCTTTTTTCTGTTCATCCGCATTTCAAGGCTACCCGCATTAATCAATGCGGATGGGTAAAACCCTTGGCCACCTTTCATTAGTCATCCGCATTAGTTGTTGCGGATTACTGTTTGCCTTAACCGCATTTCCTAACCTGTCTGCATTAGTCAATGCGGCTGTGAAATGCCTTAGCCACATTTCTTTCAGCCGCCCGCATTAGTCAATGCGGGTAGGCAAATGCCGTATCCGCATTTCATGACTTTTTCCGCATTAGTCAATGCGGTTGCCTGATGACTTAGCCGCATTTTCCCTGGTCATCCGCATTAGTCAATGCGGTTGAGCAGTTTACTCTGCAACTTGACCTGTGCTGTTTTTCAGCTCTTAATCATCATCTCAACACACCTTAGCACAGATTTGTCATACTACACGCTTAGAACAAGCTAAACATCATACACATCATAGGAAAGACTTCTAAAACGTACATCAACAGTACGCATTCGAACCTCATGCTGTAATTCGCGTATCTGTCCTAGAAATCCTATACAGTAGGCATAGCAATCTAAGCGGACCATACACACACATACTCGTACATACATTCACGGATTTAAGCACTCACAGCTCGAAAAACAGTTTCACGATGTGTTCCAGCCCCAAAAATCGTTCAAAAATGCGTAAAAGAAGGGGTCTTAGAACTCACATTGTGTTGCTGGGTATGGCTCCTTCAAAACCCGTCGTCGTGAGACCTTGTACCTCGAATCCGCCCTCTTCTTCTTCTTGTTCTTCCTTCAAATTCCGTGGTCTGCTCTTTCTCTCTCTAGAACACTTCGAAGATTTGGGGTTGTGAGAAAAAATAGTGGGCAGCCATCCCTAAGTATATCAGATATTTCTCTTTTCTTTGTACTTTTATACAAAACCCCCTTCTACTTTCTCTTTCTTTTCCTTTTCCTCCAAATTCTTTCTTTTCTTTTCTTCTTATTATTCCCTTTGTCTAATCAAAATTGCGGGTGTTACAAGTCCACCCCCCTTATTTTAGGTTTCGTCCCCGAAACCTGTCATTCCTCGAACAGTCGTGGGTAATGCTGCCTCATTTCTTCTTCAGTTTCCCACGTCGACTCGGATCCCTTCCTGTGCCGCCACTGTACACGCACAAGGGGAACCACTTTATTTCTCAACCTCTTTTCTTTGCGATCTATGATCGCCACTGGTTGCTCTACATAATTGAGCTTTTCGTCTACCTCTATATCATCCAGTGGAACGACCATGTTTTCGTCCGCCAAACATTTCCTCAGATGAGACACGTGGAAAGTCGGGTGGATTCCACTTAGTTCATCTGGCAGATCCAACCTATAAGCCACCTCCCCCACTCGAGCAACAATTCGGAAAGGGCCTATATATCGCGGACTCAACTTACCTCGCTTCCGGAATCGAATGATCCCTTTCCAAGGTGAGACCTTCAACATAACCCGGTCTCCCACTTGGAACTCAATTGGCCTGCGTCGTTTGTCAGCATACGACTTCTGTCGGTCTTTGGCCGCCTTCATATACGCTTTAATTCTTTCGAGCTTTTCAGTCGTAGCCTCTACCACTTCGACGCTTCCCAATTCTTTTTGACCAATTTCACCCCAACAGACGGGGGTCCTGCATCTTCTACCGTATAACATCTCGTAGGGTGGCATGCCAATACTAGCATGATAACTGTTGTTGTACGAGAACTCAGCTAACGGTAGATGGTCATCCCAACTTCCTCCGAAATCAATAACACATGCCCGAAGCATGTCCTCCAAGGTCTGAATGGTCCTTTCTGACTGACCATCAGTTTGAGGATGATAAGCCGTGCTAATATGCAACCTCGTTCCCATGGCATCGTGGAATTTCTTCCAGAATTTGGATGTAAATCGGGTGTCGCGGTCAGATACAATCGACACCGGTACACCATGACGAGTCACGATCTCTTTGATGAAAAGATCGGCCAACCTTTCGGACGAATATGTTTCACGCATCGGTAAGAAGTGAGCACTCTTCGTCAATCGATCCACAATCACCCAGATCGTATCATACCCTTTCGGGGTACGTGGCAACTTTGTGATAAAATCCATGGTGATGTGCTCCCACTTCCATTCCGGTATGTCCAACGGCTGAATCTTTCCATACGGCTTCTGGTGCTCCGCCTTTACTTGCAAACACGTGAGGCATTTACTCACATACTCCACCACATCACGTTTCATACCCGGCCACCAATAATCTTTCTTCATGTCTTGGTACATCTTGGTGGCGTCGGGATGAATGGAGTATCGAGACTTATGAGCTTCATCCATAATCTTCATTCGTAGATCCCCGAGACGAGGAATCCACATACGCCCAAACCGGGTTTTAACGCCCGTCGTGTTTTCTACTAGCTCCGCTACCAGTCCTCTCATTCGTTCAGAGTTAAGATGTTCATCTTTCAATGCTTCATCCTGGAACTCTCTGACTTGTTTCATCATGTCTGAGGTCATGATTAGTTGGTACGCTTTCACCCGAATCGGCTCGGGCCTCTCTTTTCGGCTAAGGGCATCAGCCACCACGTTAGCTTTGCCCGGGTGGTAATGGATTTCACAATCGTAGTCTTTTATTAGTTCCAACCACCGTCTCTGCCTCATATTCAGATCTTTCTGCTCGAAGAAGTACTTTAAGCTTTTGTGGTCCGTGAAGATGGTGCACTTCGTCCCGTACAAATAGTGCCGCCAAATCTTCAACGCGAAAACCACAGCTGCTAGCTCCAAGTCATGAGTAGGGTAATTAACCTCATGAACTTTCAGCTGTCGGGATGCATAAGCTATCACCTTTCCCCTCTGCATCAATACACATCCCAACCCCGAGTAGGAGGCATCAGAATAAACTACCAAGTCTTCACTCCCATCGGGCAGTGCCAAAACTAGAGCTTGGGTCAATCTTGTCTTCAATTCTTCGAATGCCTTCTCTTGTGCTTGACCCCATTCAAATTTCACATCTTTCCGGGTCAACTTGGTCAGTGGAGAAGCAATTTTGGAAAAGTCTTGGATGAACCTTCGGTAGTAACCCGCCAAACCCAAGAAACTACGGATCTCGGATGGCGTTTTTGGAGACTTCCATTGCATTACTGCTTCCACCTTTGCCGGATCGACCAGAATCCCATCCGGATTTACCACGTGACCCAAAAACTGAACCTCACGCAACCAAAATGCGCACTTGGAGAATTTTGCATACAACTTCTCCCTTCTCAGCGTCTCCATAACCTCCCGAATGTGACCGGCATGCTCAGTCTCGCTCTTTGAATAAATCAAGATGTCATCAATGAATACAATCACTGATTTATCCAACATCGGCCGGCACACCCTGTTCATCAGATCCATAAAAGCAGCTGGCGCGTTGGTCAAACCGAAAGACATGACAAGAAACTCATAATGACCGTAGCGCGTACGAAAAGCTGTTTTAGGGATATCCTGTTCCTTCACCTTCAGTTGATGGTAACCTGATCGAAGATCTATACGTGAAAACCAACTAGCACCTTGAAGTTGGTCAAACAAGTCATCGATTCTTGGCAAGGGGTATCTGTTCTTCACTGTCAGCTTATTCAACTCACGGTAGTCGATGCACATCCTCATGCTACCGTCTTTCTTTTTTACAAACAGGACCGGAGCACCCCAAGGTGAGATACTCGGTCGAATAAACCCCTTATTCAGTAGCTCTTGTAACTGTTCCATCAACTCTTTCATCTCCGTAGGGGCCAATCGATATGGTGCCTTGGCAACAGGTTGGGCGCCTGGTACTAAATCAATCTGGAACTCGATCTCTCTGTCAGGTGGCAATCCCGATAAGTCTTCCGGGAACACGTCTGGGAACTCACACACAACCGGAACATCAGACAGTTGTGGTGCTGGCTTCTCTACATCTTTCACATAACATAAATAGGCGTTACATCCACGCCTCATACATTTCCCCGCCACTGCCATTGAGATCACCTTCGGAATCGTAGTAACCCGATCCCCATAAACTATCACTGGACTACCGTCAGGCGCTGTCAAACTGATCATCTTCTTGCGACACACAATGTTCGCCTCGAAATCTGCCAACCAATCCATCCCAAGCACCAAATCGAAACCACCTAACGTCATTACAAAGGGTTTAACTGGGAATTTGTGACCCTCCAGTTCTACATCGCAACCCTCAATTACCTCAGAAATCCTGGTGGTTTTACCTATAGCAGTCTCTACATCAAACGGCACATCCACACGCCTACTACTAACAGGCAATTTGGCCCTAAAAGCAACAGAAATAAAACTCCTACTAGCACCTGAATCAAATAATACGGAGGCTAGAGTTTGGTTCACCAGAAACGTACCGGACACTACATCAGGGTCCGTCCTAGCCTCTTCCTGCGTCATCGTGAATGCTCTGGCGCTTGCCTTCGACCCTTCACCCACTGCCTTCTTCCCGCCGGAACCCCCAGGCCTCGGCTTTTTGCAATCCTTGTTCATATGACCACTTTCCTCGCAGTTAAAGCACCTCATTACCCTACACTCCTTAGCCATATGACCAGGCTTTCCACACTTAAAACATACATTCAGCCCCCATCTGCATTCGCCACCGTGCTCTCGCCCACACTTCTCACACTTTCTCGACCCTGCACTTGTCACGACCACACGGCGATCATCAACCCGTGCCTTCTTACTACTTGTCGAAGTATCGCCCCGACCAAACCTCTTTCCCTGCCACTTCCTCTCATCACTTCCCTTCTTACTGCCCTCAGATTTCACCAAAGCAGCTCGTTCATCATACAACCTCCTAGCTAAATCTACCGCCGACCTGAAAGTACTCGGTCGGGCGGAAATCAAATGCCAACGAATTTCAGATGGCAGCCCCTGAATATACCGGTTGATCTTTCGAGACACCGGCGTCACTTGCTCTGGCACCAACAGCGCCAACTCGTTAAACTTAGTCGTGTACTGCTGATGGGTCATCGTCCCCGCCTCCAGCTGCAGGAACTCCCTTTCTATTCTATCCATTTCCCGACGAGGACTGAATTCCTCGATCACCAGCCTTTTCAACTCAGCCCACTTCATCTTCCCTATAGCCCTGGTACCCTCGGCTTGGACCATATTTTTCCACCAGCATAAAGCCGACCCTGTGAAAGAGTGGGTAGCAAACTTCACCTTCTTGTCCTCCTGGCAGTCACTAATATCGAGGACAGCTTCCATTTCCATCACCCATTGGTGAGCATCAGTGGCAGTACCGGAGCCATCAAAAGTTGGAGGCTTGCACCTCATGAATTTCCCATAGTCACAACCCCGGGCTGTCTCCCGTACCTGTTCTTCCTCTTCTTCCTCTTCATCATCAGACAATACTGTTTCTACCCCTGCCTGTTGCTGTCTACCCGAGGACCGATTCCTCCCTCGTCTATCATCCTCACGTACTGCTTTCATCACTTCTGTCATTACAGACGGTAAGATCGTCTGCATAACCTGGTGCACTTCCTCAACCACTGCCTCTTTTACCGAGGCTCTCAACTTGGCGCTTTCGTCCGTCTCCTCCTGATGAGGAATCTCGTTCTCCTCACGAACTACTTTCTCTTTCCTAAGTCTTCCTCGCGTGATACGCGGCTCATCACCACGTTCACCATCACGGGAAGCATCAGATGATCTATCACCGACCATCTTCTATCACACTGAAAGATTAAAACACCAACACGGTCATTCAAGGAAATAGCTCAGTTTATGTTAAGCACAGTAAGTCCCTAATTACAGTGGCCAGTTGTGATTAGCCACTTACTCTACTCTTCGTACCCCGAGCATCACCTATCCTGACTACATTAGTATCTCAGTCTAACAGTACACATCATTCACATAACAAGCGCACATAATACCAGTTAATCTTTAAGAAAAATACCTGATGGCACGCGACTACTCAGATGGCATTCTCATTCTCCCTGTCCCATTCTCAGTTTAAGTTTAGGTTTATTATGAAAATTTACCCATTTTACTTAAACTTTTGCTCTGATACCAACTTGTAAGGCCCCGCTCACCGGGCACCTTACTGTTGGTTCTTCATCGCACATATAACGTACATAATGTATATAATCATAAATCAACGCAGCGGAAATGATAAAATATATACATTCTCATTCATTCATAAAAGTCATTACATCATTGACTCGATTACAAAATGCAGCTTTCTCTACTTTGTCTCTCCTCATAGGATCATACAGCGACCTGTAGAGGAGATATTAAGTTCAAAAACATAAAAATTATATTTTTATTACTTAAGAATATTCCTTAGGTAATTCCGTACATCGGAACCCTGACGGAATACTCCTGACACTCTCATGCAACATACTTTGTTGCATGTACTATGCACACGCATCCAGTGCGTGGCGAACTTATCAAAATCTAAAGGAGATTTCTTGAGTAATCTCGTTGATTCAGATCCTCAAGAAATCTCATAATGGCAGGCAACGTGACTTGTTGCGTGCCTTATGGGCCCGCAACACGTGACGTTGCAGCATTATAAAATGGAGAATGCCCTCCCAAAAGAGCTGAGTAGCCGCCTCGTGCCATCCTCAGCAACACTACCTGCGAACTGGAAAACACATAAAAGTCAGCGTTGCTGAGTGAGTTCTAGTTTTTATAATAAAACATACTTTCATTCTCATTAACTGCTCTTTCATACATGTGTTCACACATCATACGTACACGTAGATAATATTATTATTAACTTATCATTCATTACTTACTTTCATTCGTGTACACTTCATCATTCTCGTATACTTTCGTACATACATACTTTACATACTTTACATACTTTCGTATGTCTTTACTTTCATTCGTACTTTACATACTTTCGTATGTCTTTACTTTCATTCATACTTTCACTTCATACGTTCGAACCTTCATTTTATTCATTCATTCATTTATTACTTTCGTTCGAACGTTCATTACATTCGGTGACATGTACCATACCCCTTTCATCATACATACTACTGGTGCTGGACCTGTGGTGGTTAGCCACGAACGTTGTGCACAAATGCTGATCCAGTCACCTGGGGTAGGTACTTGCACCACTTATCTTTCACTTTACTTCTGGATCAATGCCATATGCTATACTCCGAACGTTGTGCACAAATGCTGGTGCTGGACCTGTGATGATAAATCACGAACGTTGTGCACTAATGCTGATCCAGTCACCTAGGGTAAGCGGCAAGGATCCCATACATACTTCTGGTCAATCACAAAGACTGACCCCGATGTGCATCCTTCGGGGTAGCTAACCCGCACACCGTTGAGCTAACACCTGCCAGGGGTGTGCACCTCCTTCATTTTGCTTGCAAGCCTTTATTACGTTCATTCATTCGTTAATGCATGCATTCATCATCATGTTCCTCTTTCATTATCTTTCACTTTACGTTACATAATACTTCATTCATTCATTTCCATAATTCATAAAGTTTTCGGAAAGATAAACATACATAATCATAAGGAACATACACATAACATTCATTCATCATCATACAAGGCATCATACATACATAACATACATCATGCATGACCTTCAAGCACACATCATCATACCATCCATGATCTCAGAAGTCAACTTACATAACCCTCGGGATTACTCTTGGTCAAAGCCTACATCACTCATATTCTTAAAAGTCAGAATTTTCCCTAAGGGTTCACCCGCATTTCCCTTTTTTCTGTTCATCCGCATTTCAAGGCTACCCGCATTAATCAATGCGGATGGGTAAAACCCTTGGCCACCTTTCATTAGTCATCCGCATTAGTTGTTGCGGATTACTATTGCCTTAACCGCATTTCCTAACCTGTCCGCATTAGTCAATGCGGCTGTGAAATGCCTTAGCCACATTTCTTTCAGCCGCCCGCATTAGTCAATGCGGGTAGGCAAATGCCGTATCCGCATTTCATGACTTTTTCCGCATTAGTCAATGCGGTTGCCTGATGACTTAGCCGCATTTTCCCTGGTCATCCGCATTAGTCAATGCGGTTGAGCAGTTTACTCTGCAACTTGACCTGTGCTGTTTTTCAGCTCTTAATCATCATCTCAACACACCTTAGCACAGATTTGTCATACTACACGCTTAGAACAAGCTAAACATCATACACATCATAGGAAAGACTTCTAAAACGTACATCAACAGTACGCATTCGAACCTCATGCTGTAATTCGCGTATCTGTCCTAGAAATCCTATATACAGTAGGCATAGCAATCTCAGCGGACCATACACACACATACTCGTACATACATTCACGGATTTAAGCACTCACAGCTCGAAAAACAGTTTCACGATGTGTTCCAGCCCCAAAAATCATTCAAAAATGCGTAAAAGAAGGGGTCTTAGAACTCACATTGTGTTGCTGGGTATGGCTCCTTCAAAACCCGTCGTCGTGAGACCTTGTACCTCGAATCCGCCCTCTTCTTCTTCTTGTTCTTCCTTCAAATTCCCGTGGTCTGCTCTTTCTCTCTTTAGAACACTTCGAAGATTTGGGGTTGTGAGAAAAATAGTGGGCAGCCATCCCTAAGTATATCAGATATTTCTCTTTTCTTTGTACTTTTACACAAAACCCCCTTCTACTTTCTCTTTCTTTTCCTTTTCCTCCAAAATTCTTTCTTTTCTTTCTTCTTATTATTTCCCTTTGTCTAATCAAAATTGCGGGTGTTACAACGTCCTTTCCTCCCGGACCCTCCCTTCTACAGCTATTATCCCAAAGATGTGTTTCGTATCTACCAGTCCACTTATGCCTGCACAAATCAACACTTTCCAATCTTTTTTCTTTTTCTTTTCTATAACAACAAACCAAAATTATTATTATTATTTCTTAAACAAATAACAAAAAAAAGACAGAAGATGCTCGAGTTGCGCTTAAGAATGTGTGATTAGAGTTATAAGTTTGAATCTGTTGTTGTTTTAAGAATCATGATAGATCTTACAAGTCAGTAGCCTAAAATCATGAAACCCACATATTTATTCAAGATTCGCTATTAAAGTAAAAACAAAAAAGTATCACAGAAAGTGGTGTATCAGAGGTTGGAAGTCATTCTCAAATTGGGGGTCCAAGGTATTCAAGACTTGTTTACTGCAATGTTAGCAGTCCATGTACAATGCCAAGCCCATACCCAAACAAAGACCCACCAAAATGATACTTGAGAGCATTTAACTAATAATCATCTTTATACTCAGTTAAGAAACAAACTCCAAACTATGTAACACCAAAGAATATAATTATAACAAACAAACAAATGTACTTGAAGCAAAGCATTAATCTTTTGTAGTTTGCAGTTTTAAGAATGTGTGGTTAGAGTTATAAGTTAAATGCATAGAAACAAACTTCATAATCAACTGTATTCCAACTTC
Organism: Flaveria linearis; assembly: GCA_024085815.1. Lineage (NCBI taxonomy): Eukaryota > Viridiplantae > Streptophyta > Magnoliopsida > Asterales > Asteraceae > Flaveria > Flaveria linearis. The sequence goes on from CM044003.1 coordinate 9,189,897, forward strand.
ATAATTAACCTATTCATGATCTTTCAATTTATCAAAACTTCATAATCAACTTTATTCAAACTTCATGAATAACAACCATTTGAAAATCATCTCATGACCTTTTAAAACTCCTGCCAACATGGCAGGATGACAACACTACAAATACAATTCTAAGAAAAACCAAGCCTAGTGGGTCTAAAAGGATACTCAGCGAACAGCTAGCAGTAAGACCTAAGTAATTATAAAACCAACAACCCAATTAACCAAAAAAAAATAAAACCCATTAGTGGTAGTCACCACCATAAGACTCCAAAATCTTCTTCATAACATTCATTTTAAAATATCACATTGTTGGTCCAAGGATCAAATTAAAATATTCAGTTGTGAATGGTTTGAGTTGGATCATATTTTGTGATTTTGTCTCCTAAGGGTCAAATTAAAATATTCAGTTGTAATTTATAAAGGAAACAAATCAAATAGGTAAGACGGGCCAGATGGTTCAATAGTTTATTTTTAAACTCAAATACTGCAATCATATAATGCACTAATCATGAACTTGTAAATAAATTGAACAAAAAGTGTTTGTGGGTCAAGCCAACACATGCTAATAGCAACACATACCTGTTTTGACTAATTACTGGACTTGCCCACATGAGAAGATTAGTTCAAATTGGGGGTCCCATACCTGTTTTGACTAATTACTGGACTTGCCCACATGAGAAGATTAGTTCAAATTGGGGGTCCAGGGTTTTCAAGACTTGTTTACTGCAATGTTAGCAGTCCATGTACAATGCCAAGCCCAGACCCAAACAAAGACCCACCAAAATGATACTTGAGGGCATTTAACTAATAATCATCTTTATACTCAGTTAAGAAGCAAACTCCAAACTATGTAACACCAAATAATATAATTATAACAAACAAACAAATGTACTTGAAGCAAAGCATTAATCTTTTGTAGTTTGTAGTTTTAAGAATGTATGGTTAGAGTTATAAGTTTGAATCTGTTGTTGTTTTAAGAATCATGGTAGATCTTACAAGTCAATAGCCTAAAATCATGAAACCCATATATTTATTCAAGATTCACCAGCCTAAAATCATGAAACCCATAAATTGGATTACAAATACCATCTCCTTGCTTCCCAAACTAGATCAAGAAACCCACAAACAACAATTTCATTCACCAATTGCATTCAAATATAAACATAGAACATATAAATCAAAAGATTACACCATACCATCAATCGAGAGACTACCAATTAGAAATTGCACAGTGAACAGAAGAACAAGCGAGAAGAATCTTACCTCTAAGAAGTTGTAGTAGGTTTAAAAACAACTAAAAAACCGGATGGTGTGAGTTTATGTAGGGTTTTGAGGAAGAACCAAATGCCATTTGAATTGACCGCCATTTGTGCCTGTAGAGAAGGCCTGAAAAAGAAGCCAAAAACATACTATTTTCGTGTTATGTAGGGTTTTGAGGAAGAAAAGCCCTAGCTATGACCTTCTCGAAAGGGAGTCTGCAGCTTCTGTATCTGTATCTCCGAAAGCAACTGTGGACAGCATTGCGTGGATTGTGCATATGGTTCCAGCATCATAATAGAGGAAGGTGATGGTGATGGTACCTTGTTCCCCGTTTCTCAAGAGATGGTACTTTGTTCCAGCATCGCGGATTGTACATATGGTTCTAGCATCGCAATATAGAGGAATGAGTTGTAACTTATGCATTAAGAGATGTACATCTCTTAATTTTAAGAGATTTGTCTGAAATGACATTGTTGCCCTTCTCAAATGAATATTAATATAGTATAGATATATATATATATATACATATACATATACATATATATATACACATATACATACAAAACACACACACACATATATATATGCATATATATATATGGAAATATTTTAAAACAAAACTTACACATTCATCTAATCTACTCCACAATGTATCGTAAGACTTATGGGCTGTTTGTTTCAGTCTCTTAATGATTCGGATTCGGATAATGATTCGGATGTCTGAATGGTTTAGCATTTAATGGTTTAGACTGTTTGTTTACCAAACAAATGTCTGAAGGTTCAGATATTTACTCTGAATGGTTAAGTGTAACATCCTGTATTTTACGTTAATTAAAAGTTAATATCGTTTATTCTTGTAAGGGCCTTATTGCCATATATGAAATTATGGTTTACTCTTGCTTATTGCTTTTTACTCTTGCTTATTGCTTTAATTTGTCTATTAATCCTTTAACTTGGAAGTTCAATAACAATAATAATAATAATAATAATAATAATAATAATAATAATAATAATAATAATAATAATAGAATAATAATAATATAATAATAATAACATAATAATGGTTATACTATTAATAATAAAAATAATAACAATAAAATTATAAAATTATAACAATAATAATAATAACTAATAATAATAATAAGAGTAGTAACCTATAAACAATTGATAAGTTATAAAATAACTGGATCTTAAAGTAAAGTAACTTCAAAGGGGTCTCATTGTCAATTTAGAAAGTTTAACATAAAGGTTATGTTTAAAGTAAATAACAAGTTAAACCACAGGGACCGAAAGTGTAACTTTAAAAATTACATCTCAGCCCCTGCCCCCTCTTCCCCTCTCTCCCGTAAATCCGGCAGGAGCCGGCGGTCGCGCGGCCGCGGCTCCGGCCACCTTCCCAAACCATTAAAACGCGAGTTTTGTTACCCAAATTACATCAAACGATCGTGGTCTCACATTAAACGCAATGGACCAAGTTAATTCGAATTTTGAATTGATGGTCCCATTTGTTAATCAACTCCCGATTAATCACAAATAGACTAATTTCATGGATACGAGAGACTTGATTTCATGTCACATTTGCAAGTGACACTTGGAACATTTAAATACATTGAGTTTAAGTATGATGCGTTGATATGCTTAAGTTTGTTAAGTTTCATAGTTCATGATTTTATGTGTCCCTTGACAGAGGGTACAAGATAATAATTTAGAGTTTTTAGTTGTTAAACGTTTGTAGTTTAAATGTTTCAAGATAATTAGGAAGGTTTTGTCACGAGGGAAGCACTAGTATTGGTGTGCCACGAGACTCGTAGACAAGTTCAGGATATTTTTGGATGGAATATAGAATTCATAAAAGCTTCTCAAGCAAATAGCTTAACAGGGTTCTTAGATGATCGATTCTTATTACTCATGTCATGAGGATTCAATGTGTTATTAGTGTAACGTTGATACAAGTATCGTGTTGTTAAGATTAAAGATTAACTTTTGTATGAGGAAAATCATTGTAATGGTTTTTAGAAAAAAAAAATGAGGTTTGAGGGAAAAGACATTCATAAAGATTATTAGAGGTTGTTATGAGGATTGGATTATGAGTCTTAAGATCCAAGCAGTGACGTAATAATAGGAATTGCACAGATCGACGAGGATATCGTTCATGATCGGATTAAAATTCAGAATGTTGGCGATAAAGACAATCACAAGTAGCTTTCCATATACGGATTGCACACGAGGTTCATCAAACCCATGACTATAACCGTACATTGGTATAACTAGAAAAACATGACATAGTTTTATAATGACTTATCTTGTACGAAAGATCGTTTTAGGAGAGTTATCGTCGTGCAATTAAGTGTTGATGATAACCTGAAGAGAGAGAAAAAAAAAAAAAAAAAAAAAAAAAACAAAAAAAAAAAAACAAAAAAAAAAAAAAAAAAAAAAAAAAAAAAAAAAAAAAAAAAAAAAAATCAAAGTAAGAAGTAGAAGTTCCATAAAGCTGGATCAAACGTCAGGTGGAAACATAAAAACATGAGAAGAGAAATCGATTTAAAATTTAGATGTTCCAAGCTTGGAACTAGGGTTATCCTAAAGTGACAACAACCTATTTGAGTTCAAGATTCATGCTTTAACTTGACTGGCTGGAACACTATCATCGATATATCAGGTAATGGTGTTCACCCTTCAGTTGTTACACGCTCTTGTCACTTGATTACAACCATGGTAAGTTGAAGATCAAGAAATGAGAATAGTCATCAAGGTATGGTTTTCACCCCTAACTTGATGGTGTGCTCTCAAGGTATGACCACTACTTACCAATCAAAAGTTCGATCCCAACTCATTGTTGAGGATCCACAGAAATAAGACGAGGTAACTCACCATTAAGGTAAGGAAATCACTCCTATCTTAACGATGAAGTTTTACAAAACAAATATAACAGGATGAACTTCTTCATCAAAATCCAGAATTCAACCTACTTTGACGAGGACGTTTCATTTGAGAAAATACAACTCATAAAAATTAAATATCATCAAGGTATGGAATTCACGCCTATCTTAATGATTGAGCTTCATAATAACAAGAAAACAATCAAAGATTAACATTTGTCACCAAAGTACGGGTTTCAATTCTATTTTGGCGAGATCATGTCATTTGTGAAGTGCAAGTTCCAATGAGAATAATTGAAGTCAATCCTCAGGATGAGGAAATCATCCTAATCCAGAGAATGAGTTTCATAAAAACACACAATTGGAAACCATTATCAAAACGATTAGAGAATCATCAAAGTAAGGGAATCACCCCTGTTTGATGAGATAGAATCGTTTAGGAGGTACGAGTGTTTGTAGTCATAGATTGACTTACAAAACCCTTGTATCTCCCATGGTGCAGACGGTTTAAGGTTCAACTTAACAACGAAAGGAAGAGAATATCACTTAGAAATTTAGAAAATTTAAGTTACATCAATGTAACTAAAAGGAAAATCATGCTTACAAAATTTAGGTCAAAGTTTGAGGTAATAGGATTTGTTATGATGTTCAAATCTTGAATAATTTAAATCAGGGAGACAAAATCAAAAACAAGAATGATTCAACACCATGATAAGATGTAAACATTCGATTCACAATCGAAAGGAAATTGAAGGACTTCTCCAGATTGAGGTCAACCATAGCCTTATTGAAGACACGCGTACTTATAAGTGATCAATCATCACAAGGATTCGAGTCAAGTAACGGATTCAATGATTGGATCAGATCACCATTTACACTTTGCCTAGACAAAGTATCCTGAGATGTAGGAATTCATCTACAGCATTGCATGTTCTTAGTTATGGGACACCTCCTTAAGAGGATTTGAGAACCCTAAGTAACGGTTTAAAGTTTTAAAGACCATACGGTTTAGATTTCAATATCTTTGGGTATATTAAAATACATGTTCACGTTGGTAGGGTATGAAGATAGTTACATGAAACGCTGAATTCAATACCGTTACACGTTACACGTTGAGCGTTAAACGTAAGAGTTGAAATGTAGGATGAGTTCAATATTAAAAGGAACATTATGTAGGTTAAGAATGAGAAAGATATTTAAACTTTGGTGATAACCAGTTCATGGATTCAAGGATTTTTAAGATACAAAAAAGGATAATTCCATTTGGTAACGCATTACCATTTGGAATCGTTGACACGTCAAGATGAATTGACCCATTCACCTCAGAAACTCGTGTATGTTGGTCATAGTTTATCACACTCATCCCGGAAATCCCCAGGTAAGCATAAATGGTCCCGTAGGATTTATGCGAAATGCTTACCTTAGCCCGAGGGCCTTTTGCCAGAAAATCCAGAATACAGGTGTCTATGTACCACACTAGTTCTTTGGTTTATGAAATCAAAAATCTTGAGGATATTTACAAGATTAGACATAAAGTCTAAAGAATTCCTATCAATAGATTCTACTTGGAGACGAGAATAAGTTTAAGAAATAGTAACTGTCGGGAAGAATTACGTTTAAGATAAGTCTAGGGGAGACGGGTAACAATATGTAATCATGTAGAAAGGCACCTATGCTAAGGCATCACATTGCACATAATAAGGCATAGCGTTAGGCAGCATGCAAACAATAAGTATGTATTCATAAGAATACTATTCTATAAGGATCATGCATAAACTATAGCCTAGGTCACCATTTCTAATAACCTAAATCCCTATAGTTATGGGCTCTGATACCAATTGTGACACCCCCGCAAAGGTAAATAAATAAAAAAAGAAAGAAATCAGAAAAAAAAAGAAAGAAAGAAAATGGGGAGGGAGGTTGCCCGGGTCGACCCGGGACCTCCCCTCCAACATTGAGCTCATGAACCAGTGAACCAGAGGCCTTGGCCGCGGTTTCATTTGGTTTTCAAATCTTAAAAACCAGATATCAATAAACCCCAATTTCACATGAACCCTAAATATGAAATCGAACCAATCGAGCCATTAATGATGTTCATAACTAAATTAACCATGGGGCTTTTGTTCCCCATGCTAAATCGAGCAGATACATGAGTTTAATTACCTGATTTCGTTCGAATCGAAGATGAGCACCACGAAGAACAAGTCGCGACCGAGAGCTGTGCAATCGAGATGTAAACGTTGATGAAAATCAATTCCTTGCACGGGAAGCTTCCAATGATTTGAGGGATGAGAAGCCCTCTATCAATTGTAAGATATGGTGCTCGGAACAGGGCCTTCGAATAGGTTGCAGGTTGATGGTAAAAGGGGTGGGCGAACAAGGTGAATGCGAGTTTTTGAGTGCAATTGAGTTTGTCAATAGTTTAGGAAAATTGATTCGAATAAAGACCCTCTATTATATAGGTTCAATTTGGCCGTTTTGATTTTGAACGAATCTGCCTTTGTTACGCGGTTTTAAGTTGTGATTCGAGGTGTAATTGCCTATTTTGAATGTAATTGACCACGCAATCAGTTTCTAATTGATTTGGAGAACGCGTTGTTCGTTTAATTACGTGATTTAGTGATTGATTGATACCCGGTTATGGTTTTGGAATGGTTCGAATTTTGTGATGGTCCTATTTGTTAATCAACTCCCGAATTAACTTGGTCCATTGCGTTTAATGTGAGACCACGATCGTTTTGATGTAATTTGGGCTAACAAAACTCGCGTTTTAATGGTTTGGGAAGGTGGCCGGAGCCGCGGCCGGCGACCGCCGGCTCCTGCGGATTTACGGGAGAGAGGGGAAGAGGGGGCAGGGGCTGAGATGTAATTTTTAAAGTTACACTTTCGGTCCCTGTGGTTTAACTTGTTATTTACTTTAAACATAAACCTTTATGTTAAACTTTCTAAATTGACAATGAGACCCCTTTGAAGTTACTTTAACTTTAAGATCCAGTTATTTTATAACTTATCAAATTGTTATAGGTTACTACTCTTATTATTATTATTAGTTATTATTATTATTGTTATAATTTTATTTTTTAATTTTATTGTTATTATTTTATTATTAATAGTATAACCATTATTATGTTTATTATATTATTATTATTTATTATATTATTATTATTATATATTATTATTATTATTATTATTATTATTATTATTAGTATTATTGTTATTGAACTTCCAAGTTAAAGGATTAATAGACAAATTAAAGCAATAAGCAAGAGTAAACCATAAGTTTCATATATGGCAATAAAGGCCCTTACAAGAAAAACGATATTAACTTTTAATTAACGTAAAATACAGGATGTTACAGTCTCCCTACTTTAAGAAATTCGGGACGAAATTTCTTAAAGTAGGGGAGACTGTAACATCCTGTATTTTACGTTAATTAAAAGTTAATATCGTTTATTCTTGTAAGGGCCTTTATTGCCATATATGAAACTTATGGTTTACTCTTGCTTATTGCTTAATTTGTCTATTAATCCTTTAACTTGGAAGTTCAATAACAATAATAATAATAATAATAATAATAATAATAATAATAATAATAATAATAATAATAATAATAATAATAATAATAATAATAAACATAATAATGGTTATACTATTAATAATAAAAATAATAACAATAAAATTATAAAATTATAACAATAATAATAATAACTAATATAATAATAAGAGTAGTAACTATAAACAATTGATAAGTTATAAAATAACTGGATCTTAAAGTTAAAGTAACTTCAAAGGGTCTCATTGTCAATTTAGAAAGTTTAACATAAAGGTTTATGTTTAAAGTAAATAACAAGTTAAACCACAGGGACCGAAAGTGTAACTTTAAAAATTACATCTCAGCCCCTGCCCCCTCTTCCCTCTCTCCCGTAAATCCGGCAGGAGCCGGCGGTCGCCGGCCGCGGCTCCGGCCACCTTCCCAAACCATTAAAACGCGAGTTTTGTTAGCCCAAATTACATCAAAACGATCGTGGTCTCACATTAAACGCAATGGACCAAGTTAATTCGGAGTTGATTAACAAATAGGGACCATCAATTCAAATTCGAACCATTCCAAAACCATAACCGGGTATCAATCAAATCACTACAATCACGTAATTAAACGAACAAACGCGTTCTCCAAATCAATTAGAAACTGATTGCGTGGTCAATTACATTCAAAATAGGCAATTACACCTCGAATCACAACTTAAAACCGCGTAACAAAGGCAAGATTCGTTCAAAATCAAAACGGCCAAATTGAACCTATATAATAGAGGGTCTTTATTCGAATCAATTTTCCTAAACTATTGACAAACTCAATTGCACTCAAAAACCTCGCATTCACCTTGTTCGACCACCCTTTTACCATCAACCTGCAACCTATTCGAAGGCCCTGTTCCGAGCACCATATCTTACAATTGATAGAGGGCTTCTCATCCTCAAATCATTGGAAGCTTCCCGTGCAAGGAATTTGATTTTCATCAACGTTTACATCTCGATTGCACAGCTCTCGGTCGCGACTTGTTCTTCGTGGTGCTCATCTTCGATTCGAACGAAATCAGGTAAATTAAACTCATGTATCTGCTCGATTAGCATGGGGAACAAAAGCCCCATGGTTAATTTAGTTATGAACATCAATTAATGGCTCGATTGGTTCGATTTCATATTTAGGGTTCATGTGAAATTGGGGTTTAATTGATATCTGGTTTTAAGATTTGAAAACCAAATGAAACCGCGGCCAAGGCCTCTGGTTCACTGGTTCATGAGCTCAATGTTGGAGGGGAGGTCCCGGGTTCGACCCCGGGCAACCTCCCTCCCATTTTCTTTCTTTTCTTTTTTTTCTGATTTTCTTTCTTTTTATTTATTTATTTAACCTTTTTAAATTCTGAAAATTTCTAAAATTAATTTATAAAATGCAGATTATTTTCTTTCTTTGTTTAATTAATTTTATGACTAAATTAAATTTTATAAATTACTTTTGTATTAATAAATACATTTTTGTATCTTTTAAAAAAAAATACAAAAGAAATGAGTAAATATAATACTGAATATGTAAATTTATATTTTTAAATAATTAAATTATTTAAGTTACTTATACCTATATATATATATATATATTTATATATTGATCTTTTAGTAATTAAATCACTTATTATGATTATACAATGTTATAATTGCTTAGTATATATGTTTATACATATATATATTCAAGCAATTAAATTGTTTAGTTATATATATATATATATACATATATATATATATATTTACACATAGTTCTTTAATAGCTAAATCATTTATATGATTATTATATACAATGTTATAATTGTTTAGTATATACATTATATATATATATAATTAAACAATTAATTGTTTAGTTACTTATATATATATATTTATACATAGTTCTTTAATAGTTAAATCATTTATATTGATTGTTTAGTATATATATTTATATGTATAATCAAACAATTAAATTGTTTGATTACTTATACCTATAAATATATATATATTTGTATATAGTCCCTTATAATGGTTAAAGAACTTATTATAATTATTATATACAATCCTTAAAAATCGATTCAACGTACAATTTAATCAAGTTTATTTATTAATTCTCTTACGCGCTAACAATTGATTATACCAAGTATAATCCATTCGTTCCATTAAACCGATCACGTTATTAACATGTAATAAATACGAATAATTATTAAATCATATTAGACCTACAATTAATCATCAAACAAATTATAACGCGCTATTTTATTTCGTTTAGGTGCGTTGTGACGTTTGTGTTGGAAATCTTATTCGTGGTTATTTTATTTCATCTACAAGTCTCCTTATTAAACATGTGAGTTCTTATGCCCCGCTTTACGATTATTTCACATCTTTCGGGGTGAAACATGTTGCTTATACAAACTTACACATACACGTTTTGATACTTATTACACACGTGCAATTCTTACATAGTCGTGGCATACGAAGCTCTTAGATCTTTGGGCCTGACAAGCCTATTTGGTGCTAAAGTCGATGTATTACCGACTCCTAGGAGCCGTATGCTTGTGCACTAGGGAACCAAATACACTTAGCTAATCATGCTTATTCATATTATTCAGTCGAGGCTTGATTGTAACTATGCATGTTCTATATACTTGCTATCTTGTGACCATTGACTAGAATTGCCACATTTTGTATACTTATTGTATTTAAAACCATGAGAATTCACCAACTAGTTAGTTGACTTTATTTTCAACATGTTTCAGGTAATGTGCAAGCTTAGCAATGATTGAAGGAATGCATAAACTAGATCATGGACCTAGGCTTAATAAAGACGATTGAATTCTTGTTATTGTTTGATTATTTTGAGACATTGATGTATGTGGTGATTGAAAACAATTGATTAATGGCATTTTATACTTTAACATAGCGTTATGTGGCTGTGAACAATCTTAACCCTCACACCTCGACGTTTCCGCCGTCAAGGTTGGGGTGTGACATAAGCACTATACAAATGGTAATGGTTAAGACCTCTTATATGAATTGATCAGACATTTATCTTTGAATAGTTAAGGGATGTACTAGCTTTTAATGGTTTAACACTTAATGGTTCAGACATCTTATTAGTTTAATATTTAATTATTTCAAAAATTCCCAACAGCCTCTTATTGATTCAGTACTTAATAGTTCAGATATTTAGTCTATGTTATCAAGTTTAATAAATGAGAGAAAAGAAAGAAAAGGAAGCCAAAGAAAAAGAAAGAAGAAAAAGAGAAAGATATAACTTGCTTGTGAGTGGTTGTAAAAGAAGACATCAAATGTATCATTAAAGATAGGTAAATGCGTCCTACTAGAAATTTTTTAATTTTAAAAAGCATAAGGTCAAATTAAAGTAAAAACAATGTTCAAGCGAAAGCTAATGATAATCTTTTTTAAATAATAAAATGAGTAAATTACGCTTTTCGTCCCTGTGGTTTGGTGGTTATAACGCTTTTCATCCAATTGTTTAAAACGCCCGATTTAACCACTGTGGTTTAAATTCTATCACAATCAGATCCACTTTTGTAACGCCATCCACTGTGGCCGTTAGTCAACCCACATGTGCCCCTCACGTGAGGGGCATTTTAGTCTTTTTATGTCAACTATCTTACTCCCTTCCATCTCCTTCCATATATTAAATAATCAACTCCCTCTCTTCTAAAACTTTAATCCATTTCACATCTTCTTCCTTTCTTTCTTTCTGGTACATCAAGAACCATGGACAAGCAGAAAATGGTTATGTGTTGTTGTGCTTCTCCAACCTATATTCGCACGTCATGGACATCAGCAAACCCTGGTCGTCGTTTCTACTGTTGTGCAAGCAAGGTAGGTCAATTCTAGGTCAATTCTTCACACTAACCTAGTTCTAGGTCAAATCTACTGTTGTGCTTATGCTTTTGGCGTAATTTTTCAGGGATCAAGTTGTGGATTTGTTGCATGGAAGGATCCTCCAATGTGTCCAAGAGCAGCTGAAATCATACCTGGACTTTTGAAAAACATGAACAAGCAGGAAGAAATTGCAAAAAGTAATGCCAGTGAAATTAGGAAACTAAAAGTTGTTTTAGTTGTTAGTTGGGTGTTGTTCATCATGTATTTGTTTTCCAAATGACCTAAAAGCTTGTAAAGGTCATTAATTTCCTATGTACTGGCTTATTTGGGCAATATAATGAATCCTTCATTTAGTAAACCATATTGTTCATTACATAATGCATTTACAATAGTTTTAATCAACATCACCATGACCATTATTCTTGTAAACACACTACAAGAAAAAAAGCTAATGCAACCTCGAAAAAATGTTGCATTATGCCTTGAAAAGGTTGCATTAGACTTAATGCAACCTTTTATCAAAGGCTGCATTAGGAACGGTTGCATTAGCTCTAATACAACCTTTTCAAGGCCTAATGCAACTTTTTTTTGAAAGTGTTGCATTCGCTTTTCAAATGCAACCTTTATGCATGCAACCTTTTCTACAATCTAATGCAACTTTTTAATACTTGTATGCAGCTTTTGTTATAGTTTAGTTACCAAAATGCAACCGTTTTAACACTCAAATGCAACTTTTTATATACTTAAATGCAACCTTTATAATAGCTTAGTCACAAATATGCAACCTTTTCTAGGCTTAATGCAAACATTATTTTCTTTTTAATAAGAAAAACGCAACCTTTTTTTAATAGTAAATGCAACATTTGACGATTCTAATTACAACAAATGCAACCTTCTTTACACCAAAACACAACTTGGTAACATAAATTCAATTGCCATTAATAAATATGCATTCAATCGCAATTGTGCAAAACAATAGTAACATAGATATCATTAATAGTTTAATGGTGTACGTTAACATATATGTTTGTAATCAAACAATAATATATTCAACACAAAGTGTCAACTACAATAAAAAAAATTAAAACATTCTACTCATCTTGATATCCACCGGTAGTTGTTCCAGAATCTTTCATATCATAACTTCCAAATCTTTTCGCTGGTTGTCAATATCTTTTGCAAAGCTTCCCGATCACCTTTTTTTCTTTCATAATCCTCTTTAATCTCTTTGCCCATTTCCAAGCTATTGGTTTTCTCAACTTTAACGTTTGCTTTGAATGGTTCCATCAACCCTGGCCTCAAGAATCATGTACGATGTGCAAGCATCATCTACTATTATATCAATATATTGTAACGACACAACGATAAAGTCGAAAATATCCATATTTCTCTTTGTTCATTACAACAGAAAGATCTACCTTAGGATTTTAATTCTCTATAGGTTTGTAGTTTTTCAAATATTCCTGCAATAATGACAAAAAAAATATTAAAAAATACAATCAAAGTTGAGAAGTCAAAATTAAGAAAGTCAAACTTGCATAAAAACTATATCTACATATATGTATCTATTTATGTGAGTGAAGCAAATCATAAATATTATAGGGAAGCTTACCATAATCAAGATAGTTACTTAAGTGATTATCCATCTAATGTTTAACCTCTAACCTGTTAACTTTTGAAACATGAATGTAATAAAGTGATAGTGACTTTTAATCTACAACTACAAAATTATATAAATGATAAATAGCAAACATATAAATTAGAGACATCATGCAAAATTATGAAAAGAAAAAGCAAAAAGAACTTAAGATTTTCCTTGTCCTTAGATCATATGTATCAACACATTCACATCCTTCTGTCCTTCTACGAGTGCGTTCAAATAACGTGTTTCAAAAGCAACAATATATTAATAAACCCAAAACTACCAACAACAAAAAAATAAACTAGTTTAGTCACTAAGTATAAGTACCTTATGATCTCACAATATACCTTTCATTCCCGTCATCCTCCAAACTTGTTGGTTATATGTGCACTCAATTAAAATCTAAAAGCATGTAAGAGTAAGATATATAATAAGTAGTTGTATAACTGACTTTGATATTAATCAATATTTAAATGAACTTTAAGATTTCAAAAACGATACTGTGAAATATGTCATCATCCTTGTCATCAACCTTATCATCATCCTCATCAAGCTTTGCCATATACAAAACAAATGAGGCTTTTTATATAAAATGGCAGGGCTGGGTGAATATTAGTAAGCCAATAACTTAAAAATGTAATCAGCTACATAACACTCAAGGAGATAAATGTTAAGTGTTTAAGTCTTTATGCCTGCCTAGTAGCCCCTTAAGGCTAATAACCAAGAACAACTAGATAGGTAAAATCTTGAATTAGGAGTAGATATGCTAAGCTTTCAAGACAAACGTGTATATATATTTAACAAAGACTAATTTTCTGCAATATATAACAATTCAACTTAATCTGCTTTTGTGCATTTTTAATTGGTTAAATTAACTTTAAACATAATCATATATTAAGTCAAGCAAAAACTAGATAGACATAATCCAAATGAAAATTTATGTATGTGTGTTAACAGAGAGGGATCCTAAAATGTTTTCCAATTTAATAACTTCTCAACATAAAGCCTATTGATGATCCCATCAAACGTCTTATCATTTTGAATATATATAACCAGTATTTGAGTTAAACAATCCAAAGTAGTAATTCTATTCTTTTTTTCATAAGTGCAAGGCTACAAATAACCATATTAGATGGGTTGCTACTCTTAAAAAGAAGAAGAAGATATCTTATGAACAATTAGTGGGATCAGTTCAACATCATATCCCATTCCAAAATAACAAGTTTTATTTTAGAAATTCCATTGTACTACAGCTTGTATTTCTGTGTATATGCCTCAACAGGCTCCTATTTATTTCCTGTATTTTTCTCCATTGGAAAACAAGTCAATACAACCGAGATGTGACAACCCGAAAATTTTTCGTGATTTAATATAAAGTTATGTGATTTTATAAATTAGTTTTTGTATTTTTATTATTATTTAATAATAATGTTAATAATAATAAAAATAATGACAATAATAATAATAACAATATTATTATTTAAAATAATAATGTTAATAATGAAAATAATAATAATAATGAAAATATTATTATTTACAAAATTAATTTAAGTGATTAAATAAATCCAGGGACTAATTTTGTAATTTTTAAAACATGTTTTAAAACTTAAAACATGAAATAATTAAGTTACAAAACCCCAGGGACCATTCTGTAATTATATCAAACCCAACCCCCACCCGCCGTCGACCCTGTTCCGGCACCACTTCCGGCCAACAACAATACACGAAATTAATCGGTTTTTAATCCAATTAAATGCTACCAACCCGTTCGAAAACAAGATTCGAACCAGTACCCTACGTTAATTTCGCAAACTTGAGTGCGATCGATCCCAACCCGACCCACGTGCACGGTCGGCTACTTTACAGATTGTAAATCGCACTAACAAACTATTTAATCAAATTGATCGAACCTAAACAACCTTATAAATGAACCTAATCGGACTACACTTCCAATTGCACCTGAAACACATCCATTCATCGAATTCGAACTCTTCTTCTCCGCGACCTGCAATCCACTCGAACTCCCACTTAGAACCATTATAAACCGAAATTGATAAAGGGCATTCGATCATTGGCCTCATTTGAAACTACTTGTGAAATTGATTTGATTAATATCACCATTTGATTACCTAATCAACACCATGAAAGCCGCGGCTTGTTCATCGAGTGTCCAGCATCAAATCAACTTCGAATCAGGTAATTGAATACATGAACACATTCGGTTTGACATGGGGAACAAAAGACCTAAGTCTATTGCAATGATTGTTCAGGTTCTAAGCTCCAATTTGATCGATTTGTGTTCTAGGGTTCATGTGAAATTGGGGAAACTGGGTTTGAGATGTTAAAAGGAATTGGGATGGGATTCTGTTGCGATTAGAGCCTTTGGCTCACTGGTTGTGCGTAGGAATATGGGGAGGAGGTCGCGGGTTCGAACCCGGCCCCTCCCATTATTTTTTTAAAAGCTTTTTAAGCATTTTAAAATATATAAAAATTACCAAAAATTATAAAAATAATTTTTAAAAACTTATTTTATTTTAAAAGCCTTCAAATAATTTTCTGTAAATTATTTATTTAAAAACACCTTAAATAAAATTTATAAAATAATATTTAAAAATATTATAAATAACCATTTTTATAAAAATAGACTTTAAATGATGATTTAAAGTATTAATCCATTAATTGGGCACCATATTATTTTTAATTAATGATAAATCATAATAATTGTAGAAATTTAATTATTTAAAAACCTTAATTATTTATG
The DNA here is from genome assembly GCA_024085815.1 of Flaveria linearis. Classification (NCBI taxonomy): domain Eukaryota; kingdom Viridiplantae; phylum Streptophyta; class Magnoliopsida; order Asterales; family Asteraceae; genus Flaveria; species Flaveria linearis. Next base: position 9,205,858 of record CM044003.1, read on the forward strand.
TAAATAATTATTACATGTGTTATAAATTATTATCCATATAAAAATGGATTTTCAATAATAATTTAAGCCATCAAATTATTAATGGACATTATATTATTTATGAATTAATCCTGATAATATAAATACAAATTAGATTTTATAAATTTAAATATTTATAAAATCTTACAAAATTAAATATGAATTTACATATTTAAATAACGTCTAAGATTTATTTAAAACATAATGATATGTTAAAAATCATTATTAAACTAATTAAATATTATGAAATATAAATCTTTAGTTATTAAAACAAAATAACTAAATGATTTAATTATATGTTTATGACAAATCCCCGAAAACCAAATCCTAGATCAGTTGAACACCAGGTTCAAGATCTAACTTATTTAGGTTTTGGATTTGTATTTGTTTGCTGACGTGAAATATAATTCCTTAGCAGGAATTTACTAGCTTGTCAACAACACAAAGGACTGAGGTGAGTTTGTAATTGTCCCCTTTTTAATGATTTAAATATTTTGGGGCTGGAATACATGTCGTGATTGAAATTTCAGATTATTTGTGAGTTCTCGTGTTTCCCTTTTTACTTTGGTTTTGGGATGAGGCATGCTCTTTTAAGCTGGAACTTTTAATTGTGATATTACTTACTGTTCTTGGGATGAAACATGCCCTTGTGTTTTATGAACTATGATGGTGCTTTACTTGATGCTTGTATATGAGATAGTGAGTTCACCTTATAAAAGGGTTCCGACAGGCTATCCATATGCAAATAAACTATGGTACATGGGCAAATCCTATGTGAAGGATTTGTTGGGCATGTACTTAGTAAGTATGTGGGATAGCGGGTTCACCTTATAAAAGGGTTCCGTATCTTCACAAAGTAAACCTTTCTTTGAATGATAATTGATGATTTATCATTATGTTTTATTTATGAACTCTCCAACCCTGTGTTGACACTTGATTTTACATGTATTCTCAGGTATCTACTAGGAGCTTATGGACATGCACGTAGGATCATATAAGAGCTCAAGATACTTATTGGTTATTGATAAGACATGATTAGACGTATTGTTAAGAAACAATATATATATTTATTTCCGCTGCGTATAAAATCTAATGCTCTGAATAATAATGGATTGGTTATCTAAAAACTTATGATATAGATAACTGCATCTCATGTGTAACTGCTGTGTTCGATCCTGTTTGCTCACCCCTCCGTGAATCAAGGTGTTGCTGCAGCCCTAGCCACTCAGGCTGCTCAGAATGGTCATCACTATTCGTATAAAAAGTTCCTAGACTGCAAGCCCGATATCTTCACTGGGGCAGAAGGGGCCATTGGACTCATAAGGTGGTTTGAGAAATGTGAATCCATCTTTGCTATATCTGAATGTCCAGATGAGAGTAGGACGAAGTATGCCTCCAGAGCATTGAGTGGAGCTGCACTCTCGTTCTGGAAAACTGAAGTTTCAAGACTTACTCTCCCCCTAGCCAATGCAATGGCTTGGGAGGAATTCAAACAACTGATGATGGAGGAATTCTGCCCGAGGGAAGAAGTACAAAGGCTTGAAACCGAGTGTTGGAACCACAAAATGGTGGGATCTGAAATTGAAAAGTATACCACCGAAAATCATGAGTTCGCAACCTTGTGTCCACATATGATGGAGCCTGCTCATAGAAGAATTGAAGGCTATATTCATGGACTATCTCCCGTCATTCAGTCTTTGGTCACTTCCTCCAACCCAACTTCAATCCAACAGGCCATTAGGATAGCTCATAAGCTAACTAATGAGGCTGTGGCTCAAGGGAAGTTGCCACCAAGGATCAAGGGTAAGGGTGCTGCTGCTGAACGCTCAGGAAAGAGAAAATTTGAAGATTCTAGAGAAGGTGAGAATCAAGGTGCACACAAGAAGCAAGACCAGGAAAAGCAACATGACAATCAGGGCATTCCGCCTAGATGTCAGAGGTGTAGCAAACGTCACCGTGGCAAGTGTACTGCAATCATCTGCTACAAATGCAACAGGATGGGGCACACTGCTCCTGAATGTAGAACACAGACTCAAGACCAAGGACATCAATAGAATGATGGTGAGAGAGGAGTTACGTGCTTCAGATGTGGAGAAAAGGGCCATGTTGCCAGGGATTGCACTGGGGGAAAAGAAAGATACAGCCAAGGGTAGAGTCTTCATGATTGGCAAAGGCATTTGAAAGTGGAACGTGTTCAAAAATATTACCAGTACATCTTAATTTTCGGGACGAAAATTCCTCTAACAGGGGGATGATGTGACAACCCGGAAATTTTTTTTAATATAATATGTGATTTTACAAATTTGTGTTTTATATTTTTTTATTATTATTTAATAATAATATTAATAATAATAAAAATAATGTTAACATTAATAATAATAATAATGATAATGATAATAATAATAATGTAAATAATAATAATAATATTTTTATAATAATAATTTATAAAAAGTTTATTAAATTTTGAAATAATAATTTGAATAATAATGTTCAGGGGGGTTAAATTGCCAAATTTGAAACTTTAAAATAAAGTTTTCACATGAAATAATAACCCAAGTAAAGTTGAGAGGTTAGTTTTGTAAATTGTTTTAAAACTCCCAACCGCCGCCCGATTTCCCGATCACCGCCGGCCACCTTCTCCGGCGGCCCTCCGGCGACTCCAAACGACAAGTTTTAATCGATTTCGACTCAATCAAATCACCCCGACAACTTGTAACACCCGAAAGTTTGACCTTTTGATGGGCTATGCGACTGAGCCTCAGTCGCCTGTGATCTATGCGACTGGAGGTCAACCGCATGGCTATTCGACCGATTGAAGTTCAACCGCACGATTGGAGTTCAACCGCCCGAATGAAGTATGAGCCGCATGGAACACGTGCGATTGGGGTCCAATCGCATAGTGTTGATGCGACTGAAGGTCCAGTCGCCCCTGGGCCAGATGCGAATGAGCTATGGGTATAAAAAGGGAGTAGCTCCATTCTCCTCCCATTTTTCAGTCGGGGAGAGAGCAGTGAGCGACAGAGAGAAGAGAAAGAAAGAGGGAAGGTGCTGCCCGATCGTCGAGAAGCAAGCTAAATCGAAGCTCATCAACTTCTACCTGTTAAGGTGAGTTCTAGAACCCTCATTTACATGTTTTCTAACGATTTTGGGGCTGGATTCACATATAAACCCTATTTTTGAAATAGTGAGAGTTTGACCCATTTGGGTAAATTATGAGTAATGTGTTTTTAGTAAGAAGTAGGACTTGTATATGCTTGTATGATGTCCTAGTATGAATCCCTGAGACTAGGGAGGGTCGATTTGGGCTAAAAATGGGTTTAAGACGAGTTTGGGTGCGGGGGTTCGCGGCTGCTGTTCATGAAGAACTCCAGTCGCTGCCCAGTTAGGGTTATGCGACTGAAGGGCCATTCGGCCGAATGAGTGTTAGTTGATGTCCAATCGCCCGACTGAGGCTCAGACGCCCGATTGAGCCTCAATCGCACGATAGGTGATGCGACTGAGGGTTTCGGTCGCATAAGTTCAATCGCAGAGTAGTTCAGTCGTACGGTTAAGAGTTAGTCGCATATAGCCCAGTCGCATAGTGTTTAGTCGTACGGAAGGAAGTTCAATCGCACGTTTGAGTACCCATTCGCATGATAGCCCAATCGCATGGCCCAGTCGCATGGAGGACATGCGACTGGTAATAGTTCAGTCGCCCGAACAGGGCTGATGTGAGTGAATGTAGAAGTGTATGTATGATGTATGTATGTTAGTATGATGTTGCCATGATAGATGGTGAGTACTGATGATATGTAAGTATTTATGTTCCTTATGTATATGTGTCTTATCTTTTAATATCTTTACGTGAATGAATGAACGAATGAAACGAATGTATTAAGAACGTAAAGTGAAAGATAATGAAAGAAGGAACATGATGAATGAATGCATGCATTAACGAATGAATGAATGAATATAAGTAAGGCTTGCAAGCAAATGAAAGGAGGTGCACACCCCTGGCAGGTGTTAGCTCAACGGTGTGCGGGTTAGCTACCCCGAAGGATGCACATCGGGGTCAGTCTTTGTGATTGACCAGAAGTATGTATGGGATCCTTGCCGCTTGCCCTAGGTGACTGGATCAGCGTTAGTGCACAACGTTCGTGATTGATCATCACAGGTCCAGCACCCGCATTTGTGCACAACGTTCGGGGTATAGCATATGGCATTGATCCAGAAGTAAAGTGAAAAGATAAGTGGTGCATGTACCTACCCCAGGTGACTGGATCAGCATTTGTGCATAACGTTCGTGGCTAACCACCACAGGTCCAGCACCAGTAGTATGTATGATGAAAGGGGGTATTGTACATGTCACCGAATGTAATGAACGTTCGAACGAAAGTAATGAAAGTATGAATGAATGTAATGAATGTTCGAACGTAAGTAACGAATGTATGAATGAATGTAAAGTACGTACGAAAGTATGTAAAGCATGTATGAATGAAAGTAAAGTACGTACGAAAGTATGTAAAGTATGTATGTATGAAAGTAAACGAGAATGATGAAGTGTACACGAATGAAAGTAAGTAATGAATGATGAGATAATAATAATATTATCTACGTGTACGTATGATGTGTGAACACATGTATGGAAGAACAGTTAATGAGAATGAAAGTATGTTTTATTATAAAACTAGAACTCACTCAGCAACGCTGACTTTTATGTGTTTCCAGTTGGCAGGTAGTGTTGCTGAGGATGGCACGAGGCGACTACTCAGCTCTTTTGGGATGGCATTCACTTTTTGATTATGCTGCCACATCATGTGTTGTGGGCCCGTAATGCGCGCAACACATCATGTTGCATGCAAGTGCAAGATTTCTTGATAATCCTGATAAACATGATTATTTAAGAAATCTTGTTAAAGAAAGAAAATATATTTTTGAACTTAATATCTTCTTTATGAAGGGAGATATATTTTCTTTTATTTATTTTATTTCGGTAGAGGTCGCTATATGACCCTATGATTGCTGTGGAATATGCATCAGCAGCAATCATAGTATAGTTAAGCAATGTAAGGAAAAGCTTGTATTTTGTAACCAAGACAATGATGTAAAAGCTTTTATGATGAAATGAGAATGCATGTTTTATTAATTCCGCTACGTATTTTATGATCATGTATTTAATGTATGTTTTATGTGTGATGATGACCAACAGTAAGGTGCCCGGTGAGCGGGGCCTTACAAGTTGGTATCAGAGCAAAAGTTTAAGTAAAATAGGTAAATTTTCAATATAAACCTAAAACTTAAACTGAGAAATGGGACAGAAAGGGGATGAATGCCATCTGAGTAGCTGCGTGCCATCAGGTATTTTCTTAATGATAATCAAAGTTATGTGCGCGTGTAATGTGGTTTATGTGTGCTGTTAGATTTAGATACTGATGTAGTCAGTAAGGGTAATGCTTATAGAGTAAGTGACTAATCACAACTGGCCACTGTAATTAGCAACTTACTGTACTTGACATAAACTGAGCTATTTCCTTGAATGACCGTGTTGGTATTTGAACCTTTCAGTGTGAGATAGAAGATGGTCGGTGGTAGATCATCTAAAGCCCCACTTGGTGGAGGCAGTGGCGGAAGTGGTGCGGAACCACGAGCCACAAGAGGAAGGCCTAGACAAGAGAAGAAGGTTCCTGAAGAACCTAATACTACTCCCTCGGGGGGAGTGGATGAGAGTGATGATTTGAGGGCCTCGGTGAAAGAGACAGTGATCGAGGAGGTGCACCAAGTCATGCAGACGATCTTAGCGTCTGTAGTGACTGAGGTGATAAAAGCTGTACGCGAAGATGAGAGTCGAGGGAGGAATCGAGCCTCAGGGAGGCGACAACAGCAACAAGGGCCGGAAACGGTTCTTTCTGATGATGAAGAAGAGGAGGAGGAGGAGGTCGAGCGTGAGACAGCCCGGGGTTGTGACTACGGGAAATTTATGACGTGCAAGCCCCCGACTTTTGATGGTTCGGGTACGGCTGCGGATGCTCACCAATGGGTGAGGGAAATGGAGGCGGTCCTCGATATCAGTGACTGCCAGGAGGATAAAAAGGTGAAGTTTGCTACCCATTCATTTACGGGGACGGCGTTGTGCTGGTGGGACAATATTGTCCAGGCTGAGGGTAGCAGGACTATAGGGAAGATGAAGTGGGCTGAGTTGAAAAGGCTGGTGATTGAGGAATTCAGTCCTCGACGGGAAATGGACCGAGTTGAGAGAGAGTTTTTGCAGTTGGAGGCAGGGACGATGACCCACCAACAATACACTGCCAAATTCAACGATATGGCGCGGTTGGTCCCAGAGCAGGTGACGCCGGTGTCTCGAAAGATCAACCGGTATATTCAGGGGTTGCCAGCCGAAATACGTTGGCATTTGATTTCCGCTCGACCAAGTACTTTCAGGTCGGCGGTGGATTTAGCTGGGAGGTTGTACGATGAACGAGCTGCGTTGGTGAAATCTGAGGGCAGTAAGAAGGGAAGTGATGAGAGGAAGTGGCAGGGAAAAAGGTTTGGTCGGAGTGATACTTCGACAAGTAGTAAGAAGGCACGGGTTGATGATCGTCGTGTGGTCGTGACAAGTGCAGGGTCGAGAAAGTGTGGGAAGTGTGGGCGAGAGCACGGTGGTGAGTGCAGATGGGGGCTGAATGTATGTTTCAAGTGTGGAAAGCCCGGTCATATGGCCAAAGAGTGTAAAGGGATGAGGTGCTTTAACTGTGGGGAAAGTGGTCATATGAATAAAGACTGCAAGAAGCCGAGATCTGAGGGTTCCGGCGTGAAGAAGACAGGGGGTGAAGGGTCGAAAGCGAGCGCCAGAGCATTCACGATGACGCAGGAAGAGGCTAGGACGGACCCTGATGTAGTGTCCGGTACGTTTCTGGTGAACCAAACTTTAGCCTCTGTATTATTTGATTCGGGTGCCAGTAGGAGTTTCATTTCTGCTGCTTTTTGTGCCAAATTGCCCGTTAGTAGTAGGCGTGTGGATGTGCCGTTTGATGTAGAGACTGCGATAGGTAAAACCACCAGGATTTCAGAGGTAATTGAGGGTTGCGATGTAGAACTGGAGGGTCACAAATTCCCAGTTAAACCCTTTGCGATGACGTTAGGCGGTTTCGATTTGGTGCTTGGTATGGATTGGTTGGCAGATTTCGAGGCGAACATTGTGTGTCGCAAGAAGATGATCAGTTTGACAGCGCCTGACGGTAGTCCAGTGACAGTTTATGGGGATCGGGTTACTACGATTCCAAAGGTGATCTCAATGGCAGTGGCGGGGAAATGTATGAGGCGTGGATGTAACGCCTATTTATGTTATGTGAAAGATGTAGAGAAGCCAGCACCACAACTGTCTGATGTTCCGGTTGTGTGTGAGTTCCCAGACGTGTTCCCGGAAGACTTATCGGGATTGCCACCTGACAGAGAGATCGAGTTCCAGATTGATTTAGTACCAGGCGCCCAACCTGTTGCCAAGGCACCGTATCGATTGGCCCCGACGGAGATGAAAGAGTTGATGGAGCAGTTACAAGAGCTGTTGGATAAGGGGTTTATTCGACCGAGTATCTCACCTTGGGGTGCTCCGGTCCTGTTTGTAAAGAAGAAGGACGGTAGTATGAGAATGTGCATCGACTACCGCGAGCTGAATAAGCTGACAGTAAAGAACAGATACCCCTTACCGAGGATCGACGACTTGTTTGATCAACTTCAGGGTGCGAGTTGGTTCTCACGAATAGATCTTCGATCAGGCTACCATCAACTGAAGGTGAAGGAGCAGGATATCCCTACAACAGCTTTTTGTACGCGCTATGGTCACTATGAGTTCCTTGTCATGTCGTTTGGGTTGACCAATGCGCCAGTTGCTTTTATGGACCTGATGAACAGAGTGTGCCGGCCAATGTTGGATAAATCAGTGATTGTATTCATCGATAACATCTTGATTTATTCAAAGAGCGAGACTGAGCATGCCGGTCACATTCGCGAAGTTCTGGAAACGTTGAGAAGGGAGAAATTGTATGCAAAATTCTCCAAGTGCGCATTTTGGTTGCGTGAAGTTCAATTCTTGGGTCACGTGGTGAATCCGGACGGGATTATGGTCGATCCGGCGAAAGTGGAAGCAGTTATGCAATGGAAGTCTCCGAAGACGCTGTCCGAGATCCGTAGTTTCTTGGGTTTGGCGGGTTACTACCGAAGGTTCATCCAAGACTTTTCCAAAATTGCTTCTCCACTGACAAAGTTGACCCGGAAGGATGTGAAATTTGTATGGGGTCAAGCTCAAGAGAAGGCGTTTGAAGAACTGAAGACGAGATTGACCCAAGCTCCAGTATTGGCGTTACCCGATGGGAGTGAAGATTTGGTGGTTTATTCTGATGCCTCCTACTCGGGGTTGGGGTGTGTATTAATGCAGAGAGGAAAGGTGATAGCCCATGCATCCCGACAGCTGAAAGTTCATGAGGTTAATTACCCTACGCATGACCTGGAGCTAGCAACTGTGGTTTTCGCGTTAAAGATTTGGCGGCACTATTTATACGGGACGAAGTGCACCATCTTTACGGACCACAAAAGCTTGAAGTACTTCTTCGAGCAAAAAGATCTGAATATGAGGCAACGGCGATGGTTGGAACTTATAAAGGACTATGATTGTGAGATCCATTACCATCCGGGCAAAGCCAATGTGGTGGCGGATGCCCTTAGCCGAAAGGAGAGGCCCGAGCCAATTCGAGTGAAGGCGTACCAGCTAATCATGACCTACGACGTAATGAAACAGGTCAAAGACTTCCAAGATGAGGCTTTGAAAGACGAACATCTTAACTCTGAATGCATGAGAGATCTGGTCGCGGAGTTGGGTGAGAACGCAACGGGTGTTAGAACTCGATTTGGGCGTATGTGGATTCCTCGTCTCGGGGATCTACGAATGAAGGTTATGGATGAAGCTCATAAGTCTCGATACTCCATTCATCCCGGTGCTACCAAAATGTACCAAGATATGAAGAAAGATTACTGGTGGCCGGGTATGAAACGTGATGTGGTGGAGTATGTGAGCAAATGCCTCACGTGTTTGCAAGTAAAGGCAGAGCACCAGAAGCCGTATGGAAAGATTCAACCGTTGGACATACCGGAATGGAAGTGGGAGCACATCACCATGGATTTTATCACAAAGCTGCCACGTACCCCGAAAGGGTATGATACGATCTGGGTGATTGTGGATCGATTGACGAAGAGTGCTCACTTCTTACCAATGCGCGAGACATATTCGTCCAAGAAGTTGGCCGATCTTTTCATCAAAGAGATTGTGACTCGTCACGGTGTACCGGTGTCGATTGTGTCTGATCGAGACACCCGGTTTACATCCAAATTTTGGAAGAAATTCCACGATGCTATGGGGACGAGATAGCATATTAGCACGGCTTATCATCCTCAAACTGATGGTCAGTCGGAAAGGACCATTCAGACCTTGGAAGACATGCTTCGGGCATGTGTTATTGATTTCGGTGGAAGTTGGGATGACCACCTACCATTAGCTGAATTCTCGTACAACAACAGTTATCATGCCAGTATCGGCATGCCACCCTATGAGATGCTATACGGTAGGCGATGCAGGACACCCGTCTGTTGGGGTGAAATTGGTCAGAAAGAATTGGGGAGCGTCGAAGTGGTCGAAGCTACGATGAAAAGCTCGAAAGAATTAAAGCTTATATGAAGGCAGCCAAAGACCGATAGAAGTCGTATGCCGACAAACGACGCAGGCCGATTGAGTTCCAGGTGGGAGATCGTGTTATGTTGAAGGTCTCACCTTGGAAAGGGATCATTCGATTCCGGAAACGAGGCAAGTTGAGTCCGCGTTATATAGGCCCTTTCCGAATCATCGCTCGAGTAGGAGAGGTGGACTATAGGTTAGATCTGCCAGATGAACTAAGTGGAATCCACCCGACTTTCCACGTGTCTCATCTGAGGAAGTGTTTGGCGGACGAAGACATGGTCGTTCCACTGGATGATATCGAGTTAGACGAAAAGCTCAATTATATAGAGCAACTAGTGGCGATTATCGATCGCAAAGAGAAGAAGTTGAGAAATAAAGTGGTTCCCCTTGTGCGTGTACAGTGGCGGCACAGGAAGGGATCCGAGTCGACGTGGGAAACTGAAGAAGAAATGAGGCAGCATTACCCACGATTGTTCGAGGAATGACAGGTTTCGGGGACGAAACCTAAAATAAGGGGGGTGGACTTGTAACACCCGAAAGTTTGACCTTTTGATGGGCTATGCGACTGAGCCTTAGTCGCCTGTGATCTATGCGACTGGAGGTCAACCGCATGGCTATTCGGCCGATTGAAGCTCAACCGCACGATTGGAGTTCAACCGCCCGAATGAAGTATGAGCCGCATGGAACACGTGCGATTGGGGTCCAATCGCATAGTGTTGATGCGACTGAAGGTCTAGTCGCCCCTGGGCCAGATGCGAATGAGCTATGGGTATAAAAAGGGAGTAGCTCCATTCTCCTCCCATTTTTCAGTCGGGGAGAGAGCAGTGAGCGATAGAGAGAAGAGAAAGAAAGAGGTAAGGTGCTGCCCGATCATCGAGAAGCAAGCTAAATCGAAGCTCATCAACTTCTACCTGTTAAGGTGAGTTCTAGAACCCCTCATTTACATGTTTTCTAACGATTTTGGGGCTGGATTCACATATAAACCCTATTTTTGAAATAGTGAGAGTTTGACCCATTTGGGTAAATTATGAGTAATGTGTTTTTAGTAAGAAGTAGGACTTGTATATGCTTGTATGATGTCCTAGTATGAATCCCTGAGACTAGGGAGGGTCGATTTGGGCTAAAAATGGGTTTAAGACGAGTTTGGGTGCGGGGGTTCGCGGCTGCTGTTCATGAAGAACTCCAGTCGCTGCCCAGTTAGGGTTATGCGACTGAAGGGCCATTCGGCCGAATGAGTGTTAGTTGATGTCCAATCGCCCGACTGAGGCTCAGACGCCCGATTGAGCCTCAATCGCACGATAGGTGATGCGACTGAGGGTTTCGGTCGCATAAGTTCAATCGCAGAGTAGTTCAGTCGTACGGTTAAGAGTTAGTCGCATATAGCCCAGTCGCATAGTGTCTAGTCGTACGGAAGGAAGTTCAATCGCACGTTTGAGTACCCATTCGCATGATAGCCCAATCGCATGGCCCAGTCGCATGGAGGACATGCGACTGGTAATAGTTCAGTCGCCCGAACAGGGCTGATGTGAGTGAATGTAGAAGTGTATGTATGATGTATGTATGTTAGTATGATGTTGCCATGATAGATGGTGAGTACTGATGATATGTAAGTATTTATGTTCCTTATGTATATGTGTCTTATCTTTTAATATCTTTACGTGAATGAATGAACGAATGAAACGAATGTATTAAGAACGTAAAGTGAAAGATAATGAAAGAAGGAACATGATGAATGAATGCATGCATTAACGAATGAATGAATGAATGCAAGTAAGGCTTGCAAGCAAATGAAAGGAGGTGCACACCCCTGGCAGGTGTTAGCTCAACGGTGTGCGGGTTAGCTACCCCGAAGGATGCACATCGGGGTCAGTCTTTGTGATTGACCAGAAGTATGTATGGGATCCTTGCCGCTTGCCCTAGGTGACTGGATCAGCATTAGTGCACAACGTTCATGATTGATCATCACAGGTCCAGCACCCGCATTTGTGCACAACGTTCGGGGTATAGCATATGGCATTGATCCAGAAGTAAAGTGAAAAGATAAGTGGTGCATGTACCTACCCCAGGTGACTGGATCAGCATTTGTGCACAACGTTCGTGGCTAACCACCACAGGTCCAGCACCAGTAGTATGTATGATGAAAGGGGGTATTGTACATGTCACCGAATGTAATGAACGTTCGAACGAAAGTAATGAAAGTATGAATGAATGTAATGAATGTTCGAACGTAAGTAACGAATGTATGAATGAATGTAAAGTACGTACGAAAGTATGTAAAGCATGTATGAATGAAAGTAAAGTACGTACGAAAGTATGTAAAGTATGTATGTATGAAAGTAAACGAGAATGATGAAGTGTACACGAATGAAAGTAAGTAATGAATGATGAGATAATAATAATATTATCTACGTGTACGTATGATGTGTGAACACATGTATGGAAGAACAGTTAATAAGAATGAAAGTATGTTTTATTATAAAACTAGAACTCACTCAGCAACGCTGACTTTTATGTGTTTCCAGTTGGCAGGTAGTGTTGCTGAGGATGGCACGAGGCGACTACTCAGCTCTTTTGGGATGGCATTCACTTTTTGATTATGCTGCCACATCATGTGTTGTGGGCCTGTAATGCGCGCAACACATCATGTTGCATGCAAGTGCAAGATTTCTTGATAATCCTGATAAACATGATTATTTAAGAAATCTTGTTAAAGAAAGAAAATATATTTTTGAACTTAATATCTTCTTTATGAAGGGAGATATATTTTCTTTTATTTATTTTATTTCGGTAGAGGTCGCTGTATGACCCTATGATTGCTGTGGAATATGCATCAGCAGCAATCATAGTATAGTTAAGCAATGTAAGGAAAAGCTTGTATTTTGTAACCAAGACAATGATGTAAAAGATTTTATGATGAAATGAGAATGCATGTTTTATTAATTCCGCTGCGTATTTTATGATCATGTATTTAATGTATGTTTTATGTGTGATGATGACCAACAGTAAGGTGCCCGGTGAGCGGGGCCTTACACAACTTCTGGTGGATGACTCGAACCCGCACCCTCTTTTAATTTAGAAATAGTAGTGCAATACCCACCCAACCCGACCACCCCATTATCGACCGAAAAACCGGGCCACAATCACCCACTAACCATAATAATAATCAAATTAATTCGACACTAACAATCCTATATAAATTCCCGGTCGAATACCACTGAAAATCGCACCTAAAACACACACATACATCGGATTTGATTATCCCTCTGTCGCGGACCTGCAACTAAGCAAACAACCCTCACTTCGAACACCAAACAGGTAATTAAAACTACCATTATGCTCGGTTTTACTTGGGGATTAAAAGCCCCAAGTTTAATTTCTTGATTTCAGTCGATTTGACTTTCGATTTGGTTGAGAACCGAACTAGGGTTCTTGGTGATTTGGGGATTCATTTGAGTTGTGCTTAAAAACAATTGAAACCAGGAACCATTGCGGCCACGGCCTTTGGTTCACTGGTTAGAGTGTGGGATTGCGAGATGGAGGTCCCGGGTTCGAACCCGGTTACCTCCATGTATTTTTTAAGGCCTCTTTGACCTTATTAAAAATATACAAAAATTCTCAAAAATTATAAAAATAAGTTTTATAAACTTTTCATATTTTAAATGTTACATAATTATTTTCTGTAAATTTATTTACTAAAAACATCTTAATAATATTTATAAAATATTATTTATAAATGTTATAAAAGAGCATTTTTATAAAGACGGACTCTAAATAATGATTTAAATTATAAATTCATTATTGGACACTATATTATTTTAATGAATCATGATAATTATGGAAATTATAAAGATTTTTTTATAATTTCATAAATTATTACGAGCATTATTTCAAGTTATTTCTTATAAAATATATAAAGGTGTAGATTAATTAAAACTTGTATACATTACATATTTGATAAGACAAATACACATTAGATTTTATAAATTCAATTATAAAATCTTACTAAATTAAATACAAACCTACATATTTAAATAATGTCTAAAATTCATTTTAACATAATGATATGTTAAAATCATTATTAAATTAATGAAATGCAAATCTTTAATTATTAAAGAATTAACAAAAATAATTAAATGATTTAATGTTTATAACAAATTCCGAAAACCAAATCTTAGATCAATTGAACGCCAGGTTCAAGATCTAACTTATTTAGGTTATGGATTTGTAAATATTTGTTTATGTGAGTTATAATTCCTTAGCAGGAATTTACTAGCTTGTCAACACCACACAAGGACTAAGATGAGTTCATAACTAATCCCCTTTTAATCATTTAAATATTTTGGGGCTGGAATACATGTTGTAGTTAAATTTACAAATTATTTTTGTGTATTATGTTAAATAATAGTTTGATCACATTTATGATTACATATGGTTATATATGAAAATCCTTCTCTGTAAACTGGGCTATAAACAAGGCAGGGATCTTTTGGATAGTACTATCGGGGAGTGACTGACCCCCACAAAGGTTTGGACATGTGGTCCTTATCAGATGCACAAAAATCTCGCTGTCATTCGGGATGACTATTCTGGTGTGAGAAGGCAGATTGTGCGCTATATAAGTTTTGCCATTATAGTTCCACTTACAACCCATATGAGGATAAATGTAAAGAGAGGATTCGCGCCCTCTGATTTGAATTATTAAAATAACATAATATACACATGAAAAGGATATTAAACTATGTTACATGGGCAAATCCTAGGTGAAGGATTTGTTGGGCTTGTACATAGAAATAATAAACTATGATACATGGGCAAATCCTATGTGAAGGATTTGTTGGGCTTGTACATAGTGGGTATGTGGGATAGCGGGTTCACCTTATTAAAAAGGGTTCTGACAGGCTATTCATATACCGGTGAGTAACATAAACTCACACTTTTTTTATAAACCCTTCTTTGAATGATAATTGATGATTTATCAAATATGTTTTACTCACCTATGAACTCACCAACCCTGTGTTGACACTTGATTTACATGTATTCTCAGGTATCTACTAGGAGCTTATGGACATGCACGTAGGATCATATAAGAGCTCCAGATACATATTGGTTATTGATAAGACATGATTAGACGTATTGTTATGAAACAATAATTATATATTTATTTCCACTGCATATAAAATCTAATGCTCTAAATAATAATAGATTGGTTATCTAAAACTTATCATATAGATAACTGCATCTCATGTGTAACTACTGTGTTCGGTCCTGTTTGCTCACCCCTCCGTGATAGATTCCAGACCCGGAATTTGAGGGTGTGACACGAGAATACTCTGAGTATCATTGTGAAAACAGCTACTGTGGGTAACTTTGATATGTCGAAAATTTTGTTGGCTTACAATGCATACAACTCAAGTAACGATCAGTTTGTTAATTGTTCGTCGTTAAAGGGGATTGATGAATAACAATAAGTAGCTTAGACTTCAATAAACTCAATAAAATCATTATACAATCCTCACACAACTGTTAACAAGAAAAAGTGCCAAAACAAAGAGATTTATTAAACATTAGATTAGTCACACTAACCTTGTTTTTTTGTTTGGGGAATTGAGGTTGATGGTGAAGCAACAACTTGATGAAGATGATCAAGCAGCGAAGGATTCAATAAACGATTTATGGTTGCGATTCTTATTGGTATTAATTAATTACATGACTTTTTTGCATAAGAAACCAAAAATTCGAGATGAAACATTGACAAAACCTGAGCGATTAAGTATTAAGCGCAACAACAGATCGATGGTGAAGTATCAACAGATGGTGAAGTAACAAGTTGCTCCATCAATTGAATTTTGAGGGCACCTGGTCGATTAAGTTGAACACAAGAGATTAACACAATCGTTTGAATGAGTTTTGAGGGCTGAATAGTGATCATTAACTAATTTATACGGTGGAGTTGGGTTTAATTTTTCAGGTACAACTTAAAGTGCAGCTTGTACAACTTAGCGTGCAGCTTGTACAACTTAGAGAGCACGAATAGCTTGGGTCCTGCTGGGGACACCACAGGTGTTTTTGGGGAGAAACCGGATCAAAAGGTCACGGTTTGGCCAAACCGTGACACTTTGGTGAGAAACCGGATCAAAAGGTCACGGTTTGGCCAAACCGTGACATTTTTAGATATTTTTTTGAATCAAAAGGTCATGGTTTGCCCAAAAGGTCATGGTTTGAGATATTTTTGAAATATTTTTTTGAGTAGTTGAATAAAAATGGTATTTTTTCATAATTGAAATACATTAAAAGAACTTTTTGAAAGCTTAAATACATTAATTCATGTTTCTTGAAAGTTGAAATACATTAAAAGTTAATTCTTAAAAGCTAAAATACATTAATTCATATTTCTTGAAAATTAAAATAAATTAAAAGTTACTTCTTAAAAGCTAAAATACATTAATTTATACTTTTTGTGAACTAGAATAAACTAAAATATTGTATTATTAATATTTACATAAACTAATTAAACTTTGGTAAACAAATCATGCGTTATGTTATTGAATAAATCAATTTTTGAGGACTACGAGTCATATATACTTAATAAAAATTTATGTTTATAAGTTAGTTTTTAAGTGTTAGTTTGTTTGTTATATATGTACGAAATACTAAAAATTTAAATAAAAGAAAATTTGAATCCTATAAAAATATTAGAAGTTACAAATTGAATAAAATATCTTACATTTATATTATAAAAAATACTAAAAAAATTAAATATTATACCCAATATGTCACGGTTTGGCCAAACCGTGACATATACACCACCAAAACCAAGAAACTCACTCCCAATAATTAACCCAATCCCAAGGTGCAGAACTTTTTTTGAAGCCCAATATGTCACGGTTTGACCAAACCGTGACCTTTAGGCTTCAATATGTCACGGTTTGGCCAATATGTCACGGTTTGAATCGGTTTTTTTTTCAAATTACCTACGGTGCGCCTAAAGTTCGCGAATAGCTTTCTTTCCCCAAATTCCATTTAACTCCAGAGAACATTGTCAATAATTTTGTTATTGGGCTGATGGTTTCTTCTTTACCATTTGTGTGAAGATACCCATGTTTGAGTCTTGGTATACATATATATATTTACTTATTTTTCAATTTAAAAAATACTCACCCTTTTTTTCCAATTTCAAAATCATGTTCTTTTATTGTAACAAAATAATAATTATAATCAAATATTACAAAAACATAATATTATTTATATGGCAAAACTTTATTAACAATGCAACATTTTTATTTCAAAGTTGCTAATTTATAGAATGTTGCAACATTTTTTTATAAAATGTTACAAAATATTATTAAAGTATGCAACCTATCTAACAAAAGTTGCACATTTCAATAAAAATTGCAACCTTTCAAGACAATAGTTGCAATTTTTAGTGAAATTGACAACTTTTTTATTAAAAGGTTGCAATTACATTAAAATTATGCAACTTTTTACGTAAAAGGTTGCATTAGATCCTTTTATGTAACTTTTATATTGTGGGAAGTTACATTAGAGTCAAATGCAACTTAATAAAAAAAGTTGCATTTAAAAAGTTGCACTAGACTCATTTTTTAGTAGTGACAACAAAACCATTACCATAAACTGCAGTACCCAAAATACATCATTGTTCATTACAAACATAAGTCTACCATAACCACAACAGACAATAAATACAACCATTTTAAACCATTACAAACATAAAAGTGTACCATGTTCACAAAAGTCAACCATTTCACCCAAAATAGATTACCACAGAAACCACAAAATACCACATAAACCACAAAAAACAACCAGTTTAAACATTCAAGTAGCTGCTTGTGAAGAAGGCTGACCATCATCTCCCTATCCCTTGCATGACCTTGAGTTATGACCTTTTTTCTTGCACTTTCCACATGTGACTGTGTTACCAACTCTAACCATCTTTCCACCCTTAACAACTGGTTGACTTACCTCCTCAGCACTCTTCTTTCTTTTTGTCTTTGGCCTCCCTACTTATGTATGATGTTTTGGTGCAGTCAGCTTTGTTGGGCAAGAAGAGGGTGTCCACATATGTCTTCCATTAATTGGGTCAACTGTGTTTGCATTTACCTTCTTCCAGGTGTCTAACCAGTACACCTTAGACACCCAGTTCTCTGGAATACCAACCTCTATTCCATCTTGTGCCATATTCCATATCACTGCAACTGCATGCTTACATGGCATGGAAGTTAGCTCCCACTTCCCGCATGAACAACTTTTTTCATCAACAATGGCCACACATTGGTCCTGTGCAGGCCCACTTACATGATATTTGCTTATACCATTCCAGATTACTATGTATTTTACAGCCCCTGCCTTGATTGCTTCAAACAATTTTGTTGCATTTGGAGTCAAAGGCCCATCACACTTTGCTATTACCTTATGCACAGCCAATATCCTTCTCATTAAATACTCCCTGATGAACTCTAAATATGTAATAACAGGTTTGTCCCTACCCCCTACTAGCTGCCTATTAAATACTTCACATATATTATTTAAAAGAACATCACTAATTGACCTTCCTGCATAAGTTTAATAAGGATTATTAGCATTGTTATTAGTGAAACAACTGAGATATTGCAGTGTTATTTGCGTTGTTATTAAATAAGGTAAAGAGTAAAATACCACTGAAATGGGATCTAGACCAATGCTTTGCTGGTATTTCTTTCAACCACTCATGTAAAGCAGGATCCAAGTTATGTACATCTTTCATGGCCTTTGTAAAATGGGGTATTGTTGTTGCACTTGCACACCTCCACAACATGTTCTTGTACAAATTGCCCTTCCACCTTAACTTCATGTTTTCATGTATATGTCTTAAACAAAACCTGTGTTCAGCACTGGGAAACACTGTTTTTAAAGCTGGTATAATGCCCTAGCATATCAATAGATAATGTTAGTATGTAATTGTATTGGAATAAATAGATAATTAGATATATAAAAGTTAAACATTTATTTACCTTTTGCCTATCACTAATAAAAGTGAAATTGGAATTGGATGTCAGATCTAGGTCATCACCTAAACATTCTAAAAACCATGTCCAAGAGCTTGTAGTTTCAGCCTCTACTAGAGCGTAAGCAACAGGGTAAATTCCATTATTTGAATCTATCCCAACTGCAGTCAAGATTTGTCCAGGGAATGGACCTTTCATAAAACACCCATCTAACCCTAACAGTTCCCTCCCACAAATCTTAAACCCTATCTTCAAAGCCCCTATGCATACATATATCCTCTTAAATTGCCTGGTTTCACTAGATGGATTGCATTCTCTTTCAACATCAATTTTAATTGTGGTACCTGGATTTGCCCTGATGAGTTCATCAACATAATCTCTCAATAGTTCATATTGAGCTCTATAATCACCCTCGATCTTATGGATTGCCATGTTCTTTGCCCTGAACACCTTCTGTCTTGATACTTGAATCTGGAATTTTCTTTGAATTAGCTCTTGGGCTGCCTTTAATGGGATGGTTGGGTTTACAGTAATAGTTGGTTCCAATTCTCGGGCAAGGAAACTGACTGTGCACAATCTAACCTCTCTGGTTTGAAGACAACTATGAGCATTGATGAAGGTCTTCACTATCCAAGTTTCTTCTTTGTTATGATTTGTAATGTGCAGTTTCCAAGGACAGGTAGGGGTCATTAAAGGTTTCTTCTTTTTAGGTGTCCTAACTTCCTTGTTTGACCCACCAACATTAGAATCTTTGGATCCACTTGCCTCTTGTGAATTTACATCCTTGTCCTCACTTGATGCACCTCCTGCTAATGAAGGATTTAACCCCTCACACACCACACGATATCTACTTTTGTCATTTCTTACAACCTTCAGTTGTCTTATACTAGAAACAACATAGTTTAAAACCGACTGCTTTACCTCATCCCTATTTGCAAATGTTTGCCCAACATAGAAAATTTCATCACCTAAGTGGATCTCTTTACTCTTTTTTTCCTATATTTTCTCAATGCTCTTTTTAAGGGAGGTTCATTGTCGTCTTTATCACTTAGGCTATCAAAATCATCCAAGTCCACTTCAATGTTTTCTTCAATGTCTTCACTCTCCTGCCCCAAAGGCTCTTCATCCCTAATATCATTGTTAACAAATGCTCTATATTCCTCCATGTCTACTCCAACATCATCAATTATATTGTCTGTGTCTACTATATAATCTAAATCCTCACTTTCAGTACCTTCACTATCATCCTCAAATAGGTCCTCATCTCCTATTGGATGTTCATCTTGAAGGCCACCATGCTCTATATTCTCAAACTGAAACACATCATCTATAGTAACATTATCTTCAAGTATATCATCTTCAATCACATCATTTTCAGCCAAATGTTGTGACCCTTGTTCAATTAATTCATTCACTAACCCTTCCACAAATGATTCATTAACTGACCCTTCGACAACTATTTCATTTTGAGTCAAATGTTCAGACCCTTCCACAACTGATTCATTTTGAGCCAAATGTTGTGACCCATCTACAAATGCTTTATTAAATGACCCCTCTACAACTGATTTACCATGCCACTCTAATGCTAGCCTCTTCCTACAAGCTTGGGTGATTTCTTGTGTATTCCTTCTAACCTGAGAAGGTCCTGCTTCAATCAACTCCTCAATTATAACACTACTTTTGACAGGCGATATGAAATATGTCTCCACACTTGTGTTCCCATGCTCAGTGTATATGTCCATTACTTTAAATTTCTCAACATATTTCATGAAATTGAGCACATCACTATCATTTCCTATGGCCCTCAAACCAAAGTCTAAATCTTGCTCAGGAATGTTATAATGATAGTAAATTATTTCATCATGAGGATACCCTAATTCTTGAATTAATGCATTTACCTCAATAACAGAAAACTCATCAGAATCCACCAAATCAACATAACCTACCTGTCCGTTGATATACTTTCTTCCAGGGGCTTTGGTGAATTTCCCTCCATGATGAAACTTCAGTGTGAACAAACTAGGGTTTCCACCTAAATATAAAATCACAAATATTAAAAACAAGACATATAAACTACAATGGCTACTAAGATAACTAAAATGTGAAACTTAACACTTACCATAGAGTTCATAGGGATTAACATGCTCGCCTTTAGAACGAACATACCAAAGCGTGAGCACCATTGCATCAAACGATTGCAATATTCAATGGTTGAAGCTTGAAACTTCATCTTTTAAAATTTTATACTATCAATTTCAGTTTTGGATGATGAAAGGTCGATTGTTGATGTTTTTGGTGAAGTAGAAGAAAGCAGATGATGAAAGTTCAAAAATATCGAAAGGAGGAAGGGTTATATGGAAGGGAGTAAGATAGTTGACATAAAAAGACTAAAATGCCCCTCACGTGAGGGGCACATGTGGGTTGACTAACGACCACAGCGGACGGCGTTACAAAAGTGGATCTGATTGTGACAGAATTTAAACCACAGTGGTTAAATCGGGCGTTTTTAAACTATTGGATGAAAAGCGTTGTAACCACCAAACCACAGGGACGAAAAGCGTAATTTACTCTAATAAAATATATAAAAATTATTAGATTTAAAAATGATTAAACTTTATTAATGTGAAAGATTATGGTTATATTTTTCAGAGGTTGACCAAACCACCACTGATCAACCCATAACTTTTAAATATTATGGTTAAACTCACTCGCATTAGTCCATAGCGAGACAAAAAGCATGTTTGTTTTGAGCTTTTAGGCTCGATTATCAATCACACGATTGATTATCAGTTACACGTACGGTCTCAAATGCACATGACAGTTGATGATTATAAACCCTCGGCCAATAGTTACACACATACTAATATCTACACTACAATGATGAGGTAAACACGTGAAAAGAAACATAACACAGCCAAAAATGAGCTGCATAAAGTAAGATTTATCACTATAATTTCACAACTTTTACTACAATCTTTGGCTTTCAGTGTAACTTGTCAAACCCTATTTGGGAATCAAAATAGAGCCTTTAGATCAGTTGCATAGACCAATAACTTACAGATTCTTTTGTGTCATAGTTGTCCCTTTGTGAACCACTTGCAATATAACTTCAAGTTTTTATTGGTATCATGATTCATTCAGAACCCAGCCCTGAAAATGTAAATCATAATTAAAGGTCTTATTGGTATCCCAATGCTTCATCACTCATATATGAAGATAGCACAATTATATGATTAAAATTGCTTAGCACAGGTGTTCCAGAAGATGAAACATCCCATGCATCAAAAAGGGTAAGTGACTACACCTTCATTTACAAAGAAAATCACTAGTCATTTTCTGAGTATTTTATACTTCTATGGTCATGTTGGAACGATTCACACATACAATCATTAGTTATGTGAATCTTTTGTCTCGGACATAACCTATATGTCTGATAATAATACAAGAAAAAAAAACAGTATTATTACACAAATCAGATGTATGTGCTTTTTGTACTCATCTATACCTAAAAAAACTTTTTCATCTCCCATAACAAATGATGCACGTACCTACATGAACTATATCCATGTATCTTCTTTTTGCACTCGGGTATAACTCGTAGCATGTATCTACTTCTAGGACAAACAAACAAACAAACAAACAAACAAACAAACAAATTCAGTATATCCCAATCAGAGCAGGCTCTGGGAGGGTAGGTAGTGGCAAGTCTTTCCTCTATCTAGGTAGGTAGAGAGACCGCTTCCAAAGAGACCCTGGACTCGATAAACAAAAGCAATAATGATAGCAAGACACCAAATAATATATCATACATTACACAGCACACTACATACAGTTAAAATCACCAACAGATTAAGAAAAAGATATTGCAAACATCAGAAAAGCAGCGCGTTTCACCTATAGAGGGCAGTTGTGGACTGCGTACACCTTAGGCCCCGCACGAAGTCTACATTAACCCTTCCTACCTACAGATCCACTAAAAGTCCTTAATTTTAATCCTACGCCTCCACTTACTGCTATCCTCGATCATGTGCTCAGAGAGGTGCAAATGTACCATATCTCGTCTAATTAACTCGTCTCAAGGCAACCTAGGTCTTCCTCTACACCTCCTACCCTCTAAGAAAATGTTCTCTACAACTATAATGGGTGCTGACATAGGTCTCCTCTTCACATGCTCAAACCATCTTAATCTTCCCTCTCGTATTTTATCTGCGATACAAGTCACCTCTAACTTCTGTCGAAACACTTCGTTTCTTATCCGATCTAGTCTTGTGTGTCCATACATCCACCTCAGCATTCGCATTTCCGCTACCTCTATTTGTTTCTCGTGCGATTTCTTTATTGCCCAGCAGCCTGTTCCGTATAATATAGCTGGACGAACTGCCACTCTGTATAGTTTTCCCTTTAGTTTCACTGGAAACCTCTTATCACATAGAATTCCTGATGCTTCTCTCCACTTGCACCATCCTGCTTGAACACGGTGAGCTACATCGCTGTGTATCTCTCCGTCCTCCTATAGGTACGAGCCCAAGTATTTAAACCTAGTGGTTCTTGGGACCGCCATACCCTGAATACTGATTTGGGTATCCTCTTCAGCCTCACCACTAAAATTGCAATGCATGTATTCGATCTTAGAGCGACTTATCATTAACCCTCTGCTTTCTAGTGCTGCTCTCCACTGTTCTAGCCTGTCGTTAAGCACCATTTTAGATTTTGAAATTAAGATAATATCATCCGCAAAGAGCATGCACCACGGAATTGGCTGTTGTATAGACTTGGTCATCTCGTCCAACACTACTGTGAAAAGAAATGGGCTCAGTGCCGATCCTTGGTGGAGTCCCACTTCCACAGGGAAGGGGTCTGTGTCTCCGACTGGTGCTCGCACACATGTTTTTGCTCCGTCATACATATCCTTGATTATTTTGATATACCTCTCCGGTACCCTTCTAAGTCGTAGACTTTCCCAAATGAGTTGGCGCGGCACACTGTCATAGGCCTTTTCTAGGTCGATGAATATCATATGAAGGTTCCTTTTCTTTAGGAAAGCTCATGTAAAATATAGTTTAGACATAAGATAGGATTGAAATTGTGTATGAATATATACTTCGACTTGTAAATCAGTTTTTATAATATTTTAAAACTTTTGTTTGAAAACATGTTTTCTAAAACACTTCGTTCTAAAAATTAGCTTTTGAAAAAAAAGTCATTTGTTTTTATAAAAATCACGTTTCAAAACTATGGTTTTTATTTTTCTAAAAATAATTTTTCATATTTAAAAAGAATGTTTTGAGATAATTTTTCGTATTGACAAGTAAGGAAAATTAAAAGGAAACTAAGAAGTCTTCTATTGAAACGACCAAAGAAGATGAACCTGAAGCTTCTAATAATAAGAAGAGGAAGGTTAAGTATCAAAACTTTGATGTCGTTACCCCTACCTTTCCAGTTAATTGAGTTGCACCAACTTATCCATCGGTTTTTGTTAATCAAGCCTCGACAAAGAAACCATATACTGGACATTTTTCACAGTGCAACAAATGCAAGTATCACCATCCTGCTCACGCACAGTGTCGTCAATGCACCAATTGTGGTCATTTTGGTCATACTTTCAACACGTGCAGGAATGTTACTAAGGCTTCAGTTAATGCCACTGCCATTCAACATCCTCTTGTAATTACCCAAGGTCGTGAATGCTTCCAATGCTGCGATCCAACCCATTTCCGCAACCAATGCCTCAACTTGTCAACACTATTCCTACGGCTCAAGAACGTGCTTCTAACATCAATGCCCATCAAGCTCAAAACAGTAACGATGTAGTGAACGCTACGTTCCCGATCAACAACTTATAAGTTTTAGTCTTAATTGTTACCAATGCCAATAAAAATTTGTATCTTTAGAATTTAAGTCATTGCTTGTAAGTGCCCTAACTATATATTTATGTCTTTCTCATGCTTATCAAGTCAAGTTTGTATTTGTCCATCACATGGTGGATGAATTTGATATTTCTAATTAAACACTATTTTTGCAGTCTACAAATGTTAAAAAACAAACAATATTCTTCTTGTAAACTGCAGACGTTTGGTCCACCTATTCTCCAGCAGTTGTGGTCCACAGACTGCAGATATTTAATGCAGACATTTTGCTGTAGAAAAAACAAACAACACCTTATTTTTTATTCAACATCGGTTAAAATGCATCCTATAAAATTTCCGAGTTCAGTATTTAATTATACCAAGTGACATCACTTTATTAAACAAGTTAAAACCGTTAAGTAACTTTATTTACGTGTACATTAGTGTTTCGATTAAATGTACGCCGAAATGTAAATTTGGGACCTAAAAAGTCATATTTTAAAACTGAAAAAAAAGAACTTAAAATAAATGTTTGTGATTCAATTACTTGTAAACTATTATTCGATGCCTTACAAAATATTATTCGTAAAATAATCTTAAAAGTAAATAATCATCATCTTCTTCCCTTTTCTTCTCTTTCACCAAAATAATAACTCGCATTTCAAAAGTAAATATATTAAAGATGCTTTGTATTCTTCAAAATAATATAATGTATTAACAATTCTTTGTTTAACAAATGCTTTAGTTCCTATTAGTGAAGTCTTAGATTAAAATCTAAATTCCATTTATTTTCCGGATTTAACCTCCTAGAAAATCGTATGCGTGATACAAGTTGTGTTTTATCTATCGCATTGGTTAGCAACATGTGACTTTGAATTGGTTTCCTTTTATGTTAAAGTGAATTGTCGTTTTCCTCACTATGGTTTATCACATTTATTATTTTTATTTAAAAATATTTTTTCTTGCATTTGGTTCTCCAAGTTTTGAAAAAGTTGTCGTTTTCATCCAAAATTGTTAGTTCCATTATTTTAAATGTTAAATATATTTCTTTAAAAGTGCACTTATGTAAATTTTCATATAAAAACTAAATCCTGATATATGTTTACGTGTTACTGATAAAATTTCATCCGCTGAATTTTTGTGTTTTGGATGAAAATGACAACTTTTTCGAAACTTGGGGGAGCCAAATGCAAAAATAATTTTAGGATGAAAATGATAAGTATGACCAAATCACGTGAAGGAAAACAGAATTCACTCTTTATGTTTTTTAACGGCAAACATATCATACTACTACTCCTAAATTACTCCATATTACATATTAGGCCTTTACAATAAAAACTACAAAAGCGTTTAAGCTGCTTTAGACATCATTCATTTTTGTTCTTTATCTCCAGATTTGCTCTCAACACATTTTCCGAGTAGCCACATATGTAGATATGTTCTTCATAATTCTCTATTGAGCCTTCATTTATGTTTTCATCACCATTGTTTAACCGTTTAAGTTCCTATTGTTAATCTTCATCACTTCGCAAAAGAATCAGTTAATTGACTTTAGCAATCTTGTTCATTCACATGTTCTGAATTTTTCTCACTCAATATTGGTTAGATGTTTGGGTTTATGAGTACTATTGTTGTAAATGTTCTTGATTGAGTTATTATGACATGGTATCATACGTTTTAGAGATTCTAATCGGTTCAATCTAGGGTTTCTAATTTTAACTGTCATGTGTTACGGTTTCTAGTTGAACCGACCAAGTAGACAGATCGACGCTAGGAAGCGACTTAGTTTAGATTAGAAAGCTTTTCTGAAAACAATTTTCAAAAAACCAACCAAAGAGCAACACATCTGAAGCAATATAACTCAGATTGAACATACCTACCTAGGGTTTTTGATCATTTTGTTATTACCTGCGTACCTTGAATTGATTGGGGTAGAGCTGGTTTTTGCAACATAGGTACGTAGGATTCCGGGAAGAAAGAGCCGAGCGCATCGAAGTTAGAGAAAGGGCTCACACAGACCCACTACAAGAAACGTCAGTATTAGCGGCGCCGGTATTAGCGGCGACAGCGTCATTAGCGGCGACAGTAATAGCGGCGACACCATTAGCGGCGACATGTCGCCGCTATTGCTCTTTAATCCGTTTCCAATTTTGACCAACAGATCTGACCATTGATCGTGCAACAAATCTAACGGACAGGGATTGATCGTACTTAACCAATAGCGGCGACACTATTAGCGGCGACATGTCGCCGCTATTGGTTAAAAATATACCCAGGTCGCGACCGATTCCCTCCACACCTCCATTCCCTCCTAATTTTTCCCTCCATCTTCGATCCCTCTCCCTGTGCCCCGACCACCACTTTCCGCCCACCACCCTCCGGCCACCACCCTCCGGCCACCAACCGATCGCGACCCGCGACCCGCAACCCTTCCCTCTTTCTCCTCCTCTTGCCTGCCGAGCACCACCCCTACCGAGCACCAACCTCCGGCCGCGGTCACCGCCCCTTTTCTCCTCCTCTTGCCGCCTGGCACCACCCGATCCACCACTGCAACCGCTGCTGCAACCCAACAGCACCACCACCGCTGCTGCAACCCACCACCACCACTGATTTTAGGTATAAATTTTGATTTTGTATGAATTTTTGATTTAGTTGTGGTAAAATATTATTTAGGTATGAATTTTGATTTAGTTGTGTTATTGGGTGAATTATTTAGGCATAAATTTGGGATTTAGTATGTATTTTTGATTTTAGTTGTGTTGAAACATTATTTAGCTAGAATTTTTGATTTAGTTGTGTTATTTGATGAATTTGTTAAATTATTTGTTTATAATGTTTATTAATTAGATGTTAGTTTAGGTGTTTTGTTGGTTGAAAATTATTTTGTTAATAATGCTTAATAATTAGATTATTTAGGTGTTAATAATGCTTAATAATTAGTTTAGGTGTTAGATTATTTATGTTAATAATGCTTAATAATTAAATTATTATGCTTTGTTGATGAATGTGTTTATGTATTTTGTAGGTTAGAAATAAATGGATTTGGGTATTTTGCTAGTTAGTTGATTAAAAATTAATTGGGTATTTGATATTTAGAAGTTAGTTGATATTTTGTAGGTTAGAGATTATTTTGAAGCAATTACTAAGAAAACCAAAAGAAATGTGATATTAGTTGAACCAATTATTGTATGTTATAAGCTTTTAGGTTTCGTTACTTCATTCTAATCATCACGAGCTTAGAAATACCCGCCCGAAATTGATTTAGTAATTAATTTCGGGTTGTCCCCGTTTTGGGACTGCTTTTTGAATATTTTATCTCATTTAGGATATGAATGTGTATTACATATTGTTTGTTTAAGAAAAATTTGGTCATTTTCTCTTTGCTCCTCGGGTATATATTTCTATATACTTCGGAGCTAAGAGGAAATGCTGCCGAATTTTTCTTAAACAAACAATTATGTAATACATGTTCATATATGAGATAAAGTATTCAAAAAGTGGGTATAGCAGCCTACCCTTTGGAATTCTCAATCTATTGTCCTACTTTTTGTTTGATAAATAATGTATCGGTGGAAAATGATTTATTAGTTGTGTTATTAGTTGTGTTATTTGATAAATAATGTTGGATATAATGATATAAACCAATGATGGTGTCATGGAGAACATTCAAAATGTTGACAATGACTTGACAGAAGATCTTGACGTTGTTCACAACCACTCTTCATCTAATAGCATACTTTTCATTGACTTCACACAATACTTTCATAACATACCTACTCATGTCACCGAAGACGAGACTCCAAGTGAAGTTAATCCGCCAACTGTTACCGCTGAAGAGGTGTTTGAAGACGAGGATGATTATGATGAGGATGATTCTGATTATGACACCGAAGAGTCTGACGAAGATACTGAAGTATATGAGGGTGACTCTGATTGAAACATTTGTTAGGATTTGTATATGTATTTATTTATTTAAACCTTTGTTTGTATTTCATGTTGTACTACAAAACTTTCTTCTTATTTTAACATTATGTTCTAAATCTTATATTTCAAGACATGATTTCATTGTGGATTGTTTTCGCATACCTTATGGCTGATGTGATGAGTCACGGAGGTGATGGCGCGGGGGATCCACCACTTCCTCCATTTGACACTCATGGAAGTCACGCGTTAGACGGTAATGGTTATTATAATTAATTTATATACTATGTTTATTCAATTATTATTAATATATGATGCAATCAATGATTTTTTAATCTGATTACAGGCACACCTTCTCGTAAAACAAGAGGCAAGGCAAAAAAATAAGAAATTGCAGCAAGAGCTAGCTAAAAAGGGAGGACCTTTATCTCTACCCTTTGATAGAGCTGCCACGTATACCCCCGTTGGCGAACTTAATGATATGTTTGTTCGCGAGGTGGGGATATACATGGAAGCTAATTTACCTTTTAATGTTCGTTCGTATGAAAATCTTTCCGATGCTCAGAAGAATGCTTTGGAAGAGCATATGGCGGTAAAATTTTATAAGTTATATGTTTGTTATTCATTTTTACATAAATAACTTTTATTTTGTTGAACTTAAATGTAGCGACGCTTTGACTATGATGAGATATTGCGAGATCGTGAGCGCGCACAGATAGAGGGTGAAATCCGTGCGGTGTTTCTCAAACGATTTAGAGATCGAAAAAATGTGGCAAAAAAACATTTTGATCGGGTTGGAGGCTACGATAATGTAGAACAAGCAAGGGTCAATCCTCCAACAGGAATGAATCATGATAATTGGAACAAAACCGTTGACTATTTTATGAGTGACGCATATAGGAATGTGTCAAGTTCAAACAAATCAAATCGTCAACAACAAATATATACAAACCGTGGGGGGACTGCTTCATATAGTAGTTATTGTTATAAGCAGGTAATGATTTAAATTTATATATTTGTGTATTATATATTAGTATTTTTTAATATATAATATACTTTTTAAAAACAGAATAAAAGCAGACTTGAGACGTTTCATGATGCTCATACTGGTAAAGATGGGATATTTGATAGCGAGGTAGCAGAGCAACAATATGTAAGTATTTCTTAAAAGTATAATTTTAAATATATATTTATGTATGTATAAATATGTTGATATATTTTTGTTAATTAATACAGAACCAATTAAAGGAAAGGTTTGATGAGCTAAGTCAAACCCAAAATCAAGAAAGTGGATCATCAACGCTGAATGAAGTCGATATCTTTGAGATTGGGCGTAAACCATTTTCATCTGCAGGGACGAGTTCTTTTGTTCATGATCATAAACAAACTCCTCAGTCGTTTACACAGGTAAGTGCATCATAGTTGGATGTGTTAACTTCATCATAGTTCACTTAGGTTTATTATGACTTTTTATCCCTAAAATAGACTTTAATTATCTAAGTTTAGCTTAAACGGGTCAAAATGGGGGAAAACAACATGATTTGAGTTAAAACGGGTCAAAATGAGTTAAACTTGGATGTGTTAATTTCATCATAGTTCATTTTGGTTTTTTATGACTTTTTATTGCTAAAATAGACTTTAATTATCTAAGTTTAGCTTAAACGGGTCAAAATGGGTGAAAACAACATGATTTGAGTTAAAACGGGTCAAAATGAGTTAAACTTGGATGTGTTAATTTCATCATAGTTCATTTTGGTTTTTTATGACTTTTTATTGCTAAAATAGACTTTAATTATCTAAGTTTAGCTTAAACGGGTCAAAATGGGTGAAAACAACATTATTTGAGTTAAAACGGGACGAAATGAGTTAAACTTGGATGTGTTAAGTTCATCATAGTTGTTTTAGGTTATTATGACTTGGATGTGTTAAGTTCATCATAAGTGTGTTTGTTTAACATGATTAATTGACACTTCATATACTTAGCCAAGATATAAATGTATATTTTGTTTTTGTAGGAGCAAATTTCAAGTCTATTTCAAAACGCGCAATTTATGTCACAAATGACGCAATTAATTGCTTCGCAAAAGGCTCCAAATCAAGTCGAAGAAGAGGATTCAGACGAGGGGGATGAATAGCATAGTTTATGATTGTATGACATTGCGTAATCTAGATTTTAAGCTTTTAAACATGACTTAATTATCTATGTATGATTGTGTAGTGTAATCTAGATTGTAGTTTATGTATAATTTTATGATATTGTGTAGTGTAATCTAGATTTGATAAACCTAGGTTTATTTTGGCTGGAAAACAGGATTTTCAAAAAAAAACAAAAAAATTAAAAAAAGATCATTAGCGGCGACATATGTCGCCGCTAATAGTCACAAAATACCATTAGCTGACGACTATTATTAGCGGCGATTTTGTGATTTTTAGCGGCGACACTTTTAGCGGTGACTTATTAGCGGCGATTTTTTGGTCAATAGCGACGAACTTTTAGCGGCGACTAATCGCCACTAATAGTAATAGCGGCGACAAATGGGGGTATTAGCGGCGACATATGTCGCCGCTAATGGTCTTCTTCCTTGTAGTGACCTCTAATCTCATCCAATAAAAGGATATGGGATATGCCAGTCTATTGTCCTTCCAAGCTAAAATAACAGTTATTATTGCAGCCGGATTGAAGCAAATTGAATTTTAATAATCCAAACTATTACTTATTAGTTAATAACAATTTATACTAAAAATTTTGACTAATAACACATTTATTAACACTTTCAACTTTTACTTTTGTTACCAGTAGCAATCTTATAAGTATAATTAGCATATATTCATACCTAATTTGTATTTTTTTTCCACTCAATTTTGCTTGTATGTTTTTTTCTATTTTGGTTATAAACATCATTTTAAGCGAAATCGTATGAAAATTAAGTGTAAATATTTGATTATTAGGTTATCGGGATTGTTATTGGTAACAAAAGAATAATATAAGAGTGCTACAAGACAAATTAATAGTATGAATTATTATCGATCAATATTTAGATTATTAAAATCCTTCCTTGTTATTGTTATTAAGTTGTTAAGAATCAAATATGTTTACCAAATTGAATTGTTCAACTGCTGAATCCGAGTATATAACATGTATAATTATAGATCTGAATCTCAACATATACAAGAAAAAGATAGTAGAGTATGTAATATGAATCATTGTAGACCGTAATTTCAGCACATACAAGAAAAGATTACATCTATCTTAAATAAGAACACTTTGAGAGTGACAAAACAAGGATATGGAGAATGTGGAAAAAACATCTAGCAAATGGTCTTTAGTCCAGTGATATCCAAATATACAAAATGACTGCTCTTCTAATGTGATCAAGGATTTAAGTCTCACGGTAAATAATAATTTAGTATTACAAGTAGATTAGATTGTTCTTAAAAATATAAATATAAACTTAATTCATTTATTAAACGTGATAATGAAACAAGAAATAAATAGAAGACTTGAAAAGAACCAATAACTAAGACACTATTGTTAAGTCATTTGTGTCCTTGACTCTATGTGGTTCCAAAAAAAACAAAACAATCATTCATTAGTGCATAACAATCGACTTGTGGAACTACAAGAGGATCAAACTATTGTCTTTTTTTCCTTTTCTAACAGAAAATAATAACTTGTATAGGACAAAGTAATGTTGCCTAAATAATAACTATCGTCTTTTTTTTCTTTTCTTTCACCCAAGTAAAGGAAACATCAAGCATATAAAAATAGGATGTAAGAACATGCACACACGTTTTATTACATACCGTAACTAGATAAAACAAATGAAATTAAAATGATTGACATATCATTTTCTTTGAAATTAACCAACTTTATTATGACATCATATTAGTGTACTTAATCAAAGATTACGAATTCAAATCTTATGAAACACATTTGTAATAACTTTAAGAGTGAAATGGGTGTACGGTATACAGTGTTGTCATCCGGAACTTGCACCAAGAGTTAAACCCGAACCCCGTAACTTCTCGCAAGTGATCCTATCAATCCGCTCTTTCATCTCATCCGTCATGTGCCCTTTCCAATCTCCAACCTCGCCTCGTCTAAAAAACACCCGATTCGCCACCACTGCCCCATTGTTAGACCTATGTGCCCCAGTCTTGTTCACCTCCAACCCCCGCAAATGCTCAAAACTACAAAACCGCGCAATCTTTTCCACCAACCCATCCTTCTCTTCTCGAGCCGAAAACGGCACCCCATAAACTCACCCAACCTCCTCACATGACCCTCGGGGTCCCTCTTAATATCCTCATACTTCAAAAACAACACCTTTTTTGGAGATCGAACACCCGCCTCCCAATACCCCAACACATGGTCCCAATAAGGCCCGTATTCAACAACACCCTCACAAAACCTATTAACCAATTGATCAAACGAAACCACAGGTGCCTCTTCAGGCCTAAGGTGAACCATAAAGTGCCATAACGACACCACCACGTCCTTCGGGTCCCTACACACGTAAACAATCCTGCACCCCGAGTCACCATCCGCGATGCTTGCAGGTAACAAATTATACGCGAAATGCGTCGCGAAAAGGCGAGGGGAAGAGGGCGCTTGATCGCGATCCGTATCGCGATAATCGTCGGGTTTGAAGAGGTCTAGAACGGGGAAACAGTCATGGGGACCGTTGTGGAGCAAAGGGTGGTCGGAATCGGATAAATTGAAGTTGGATCGGGTGAGGGTGGTGAATGTTGATAATTTTAGTGTTATCAATAGTTTTAGTTATATTGGATTAATTTGTTGATCTGATAAATCGTGATAATGATTAAACGAGTTAGGTGACGCGGGAGTGCGGGCTCGTTTTACATTAATACGATTAGTTATATATATTTATATATATATATGTTGATTTATTGGATTGGGTTTGATTATTAACATCAATTGGGCTTACATAACTATTTATATATGAGCCCAAAGTAAAACCCAAAACTCTTAATCCATTTCTTCAATATTGAATCAGATCGAACTTCGAAGGAATCAAAAGAAAAGGAACATAGCAATGGGTACAGGGGTTCCAGTCTTCCAGATCGGATCTCCATGGTCGGAGCAAGGTTTGGTCGGAGCAAAGAAACCTCCAGTCGACGGTTTCCAAACGGTTTTTTGCTCTCGGTTCCTTTTGATCGATCGGAACTCTCTGGTCTCTCAGTCGCTAACTTTCTTCACAAAACAATATTCAGATTCTCAAATCTCAGTTTAAAATCTGATTAAACATTTGATAGTAGCGGTCAAATTGGTTTAATCTGATAGTGATTAATCACGTTTCTGAGATTCTATCCAAGTTTTGGTCTCTGATTCGATTCTCTGTTCTTGCTCTTCATCTCGGTTCGCAAGAAAGAAAACAACAAGGTAACTTTGTTTTAAGATTGTTGTTGACCAAATTTATGTTCTACAAAGTTTCAGATTGTTAAGTATAATAAGATTTCTACAAAGATTAAACCAATTTCTGTTTATATTCTGAAATTTTGGGTTTGTATAATCTGAAATTTTGGGTTCTGTTTATATATATAATCTGAAATTTTGGGTTCTTTTTATATATATAATCTGAAATTTGGGGATTTTTGCAATCTGAAGTCTAGATTATTTGTAATCTAAAAATTGGGACTCAATATAATCGATTGTGTTTAATTTGTTTGACAATTGATTGAGTCGGTTGTATGTTCATTAAGAACATCTAATTGGAACAATATTTTGTGTTGAACAAAGAGCAATCTGATTTAAATATGGGAAGTGGAGAATCTGTTCGTGATATGTCTAGCAAATTTGCAAAATTGGAAAAGTTTGAGGGTCAAGACTTTAGACGATGGAAAAAGAAGATGCATTTCTTGTTGACAACATTGAAGGTTGCGTATGTACTCTCTACGCCGATGCCCGACATAGTGGAAGATGAAACTTTGGATCAACAACGAAGGAGACTCAAGTGGGAAAATGATGATTACATCTGCAGAGGCCACATACTCAATGGGATGACTGATTCACTATTCGATGTATATCAGAATGCAGAATCTGCCAAAGACCTCTGGGATTCACTAGAAGCAAATACATGGCCGAGGATGCATCAAGCAAGAAATTCCTAGTAAGTAATTTCAATAATTACAAAATGACAGATTCTAGGCCAGTAATGGAACAATATAATGAACTGCTTCATATCTTGGGTCAATATGCACAACATGATATGCATATGGATGAGTCAATCTCTGTGTCGAGTATAATCGACAAGTTTCCACCTTTGTGGAAGGATTTTAAACATACTCTAAAACATCAAAAGGAGGATTTGACTTTGGTTCAATTGGGTAGTCATATCCGTATTGAAGAATCACTTCGGGCTCAAGAATTGGATAAAACCAAGGGTAAAAACCCAGCATCGTCCTCGGTTAATAATGTTGAAGATGATGGGAAATTCAAAAGGTTCAACAAGTCAACGGGTAATAAACGCAAGTTTAGCAGTGATAACAAACATCCTAATAAGAAGGCAAAACCTGCTTGTTGGAGATGTGGAAAACCGGGACATTTCAAGAAAGACTGTCGGGTGAAAATGTCAGGTGGAAGTAAGGCTAATATAGCCGGTCCTAGCGGGTCAAAAGACCCAAATGGAAAACCAGGTTTGTGTCCTGTCTCAGTTTTTAATTCTGTTAAGAATTATGTTTCCTTGATTTCTGAATCATTCTATGTCCAGGATGATGAAACTGCGTGGTGGGTAGACTCGGGTGCTACAAGTCACGTGTGCAAGGATCTAAGGTGGATCGAGGATCTTAAAACAATTGAAGATGGATCCGTGCTGAGAATGGGAAACGTGGCAACTGAGCCTATCAAAGGAATTGGAAATGTCAAACTTGTATTTACTTCTGGAAAACAATTAATACTGTATAATGTATTGTATGTACCAGGGATTCGAAAGAATCTCTTGTCTGGAATTATATTGAACAGTTGTGGTTATAAACAGGTCATCGAGTCAGATAAGTTTATCTTATCTAAACATGGAACCTTTGTTGGATTGGGTATTTATCCAATGGCATGTTTAAACTTAATATTCATGTTCCATTTGATAATGAATCGGCATGTGTTGTTTCCTCTTCATTTAGTAAAGTAGATTATATTTCTAAATTATGGCATGCTAGACTAGGTCATGTTAATTTCTTTAGAATAAAAGATATGTCAAAAATGAGTCTGATACCTGCTTTTGACATACATGATAACAATTGCCACACTTGTAAATTAACCAAGATTACTAGAAAACCATTTAAGGATATTAAAAGGGAATCTAAGGTGTTAGAACTTATTCATTCTGATTTATGTGACTTTCATAGCACACCTTCTCTTGGTAATAAAAAGTATGTAGTCACTTACATAGATGATGCAACTCGATATTGTTATGTATATCTTGTTAATACTAAAGATGAAGCACTTGATAAATTTAAAGTCTATAAACAAGAAGTTGAATTGTTTCATGGTAATCTAATTAAAACCCTTCGAACTGACCGGGGAGGGGAGTATTATGATCCAGTGTTTTTCCAGTCCACTGGAATAATACATCAAACAACAGCCCCTTATACACCACAACAGAATGGTGTTGCTGAAAGGAAAAATAGAACATTAAAAGAAATGGTTAATTCCTTGCTATCATACTCTGGTCTGAGTGATGGATTCTGGGGAGAAGTGATGCTAACTGCTTGCTATTTATTAAATAGAACTCCTAACAAAAGAAATAAAATAACTCCTTATGAGTTATGGAAAAGGAAGCCTCCTAATTTAAACTATTTAAAAGTTTGGGGCTGTAGAGCAGTAGTTCGCCTTACTGAACCTAAACAAAAGAACTTAGGTGAGAAAGGAATAGACTGTATATTTATTGGATATGCTGAAAACTCAAAAGCCTATAGGTTCTATGTTATAGAACCCAATGACTTTGTGTCTGTAAACACTGTTATAGAATCAAGGGATGCTATCTTTGATGAAGATAGATTCACTTCTATGCTTAAGCCTAAGGACAGCATCACAAATTCTCAAACAAGGATTCTTGCTCCTGTTGGGAATAAAGCAGTTGATTCGGTTAAAGCATCGTCAAATGCTGACAGTGTATCTAGTCCTTCTGAACCAAGGAAAAGTACAAGAACTAGAAAGGCTAAATCCTTTGGTTCTGATTTTCATCTCTACTTGGTTCAAGGTTCCAGGAGTGATATCAGCTATCAATATCAATATTGTTTTAATATCGAAGAGGATCCAAAGACATATAATGAAGCAATGGCATCTCGAGATGTTGCTTTCTGGAAAGAGGCAATTCAAGATGAGATGGATTCTATCATGCATAATAATACGTGGAAATTGACTGACTTACCACCTGGATGTAAACCTCTAGGTTGTAAGTGGATATTTAAAAGGAAAATGAAAGTTGATGGTAGCATAGACAAGTTTAAGGCCAGATTGGTATCCAAGGTTTTAGACAAAAGGAAGGAATTGATTTCTTTGATACATATGCTCCGGTTGCTAGAATTTCCACTATAAGATTATTACTTGCTTTAGCTTCAATTCATAAACTTATAATTCATCAGATGGATGTAAAAACAGCCTTTCTTAATGGTGAACTGGATGAAGAAGTATACATGAAACAACCTGAGGGCTTTGTTTTACCAGGACAAGAACATAAAGTATGTAAACTAATTAAATCACTGTATGGTCTAAAACAAGCTCCCAAACAATGGCATCAAAAATTTGATGAGGTTATCTTATCTAATGGTTTTCTCTTAAACCAAGCAGATAAGTGTGTATACAACAAATTCAATTCCTCTGGAAAAGGAGTAATTATTTGCCTATATGTTGATGATATGTTGATCTTTGGTACTGACCAAGATCAGGTAGATAAGACTAAGAAATTACTGTCTTCTAATTTTGATATGAAAGATCTGGGGGAGGCAGAAGTTATCCTAGGTATACGGATAAAACGAAGCAACAATGAGATATCAATAACTCAATCTCATTACATTGAAAAGGTATTGAAGAAATTCAATTACTTTGATTGTTCGCCAGTGAGTACTCCTATAGATCCTAATATCAAGCTTATGCCTAATAAAGGTGATTCTATTTCACAGTTAGAATACTCCAAAGCAATTGGATGTTTGATGTATGCTATGATAAGCACAAGGCCTGACATAGCATATGCCGTAGGAAAACTGAGTAGATTTACCAGTAATCCTAGCACACATCATTGGCAAGCTGTGAATAGGTTGTTTAAATACTTGAAAGGAACCATAAATCATGGTTTATGTTATTCTAGTTTTCCTTCAGTTATAGAAGGGTACTCAGATGCAAGTTGGATAACAAATATGGAAGATCATTCTTCTACAAGTGGGTGGGTATTCCTACTTGGTGGTGGTGCTATTGCCTGGGCATCAAAGAAACAAACTTGCATAACTAATTCGACTATGGAATCTGAATTTGTTGCTTTGGCTGCAGCTGGTAAAGAAGCTGAATGGTTAAGAAATCTGATCTTTGAGATTCCATTGTGGCCAAAACCGATATCATCTATTTCTATCAGGTGTGATAGTGCAGCTACTTTGGCTAAGGCATATAGTCAAGTGTACAATGGGAAGTCTGGACACTTAGGTGTTAGACATAGCATGATTAGAGAATTAATCATAATGGTTTGATATCTGTTGAGTTTGTAAGATCTGAATTTAATTTGGCTGATCACCTAACAAAAGGGTTAGGGAGAGATCTCGTGAAAAGATCAGCCATAGGGATGGGTTTAAAGTCCATTTAAATTTCTTGTGTCAAGACACCCAATTCCCATCTAATACAATGTTAGATGCTGAATTCAATGTGGAAAGCTTGTCATGTGGAAATTGGAACACATCAATACATCATCCCCAGGTTTGTGTTCAGACTGCAAGATAAAGTAGGATGAAGTTTATCTTCTTAATAGTTCTTTGACAAATTGCATTGCAGGTGCAAGATTAAAAGAAACTACCTATAAGAATATGAAGTTTAGCCGCTTCAAGAAGCTTGGACTTGGCTTCGATGTATTCTTTGAAGGATTAGGACACAGGCTAGTAAAACATTGTGTCAAGTGAGAATCTAAATTTGTGAACTTATGTGTATATTAAATTCAATTATTTATATGGATAGCAAGGGTTCAATCCATTGTGACACCCTGATATTCTAATATTTGAATGTAATATACTAACATGGAAATTCAATCCACAGGATATTTCATTTATGCATAAGTTTGTGTTATGTGAGAGGAATTTAAGTTAATCATGGATATCACTAAAATGGGGGAGGAATGTTGATAATTTTAGTGTTATCAATAGTTTTAGTTATATTGGATTAATTTGTTGATCTGATAAATCGTGATAATGATTAAACGAGTTAGGTGACGCGGGAGTGCGGGCTCGTTTTACATTAATACGATTAGTTATATATATTTATATATATATATATGTTGATTTATTGGATTGGGTTTGATTATTAACATCAATTGGGCTTACATAACTATTTATATATGAGCCCAAAGTAAAACCCAAAACTCTTAATCCATTTCTTCAATATTGAATCAGATCGAACTTCGAAGGAATCAAAAGAAAAGGAACATAGCAATGGGTACAGGGGTTCCAGTCTTCCAGATCGGATCTCCATGGTCGGAGCAAGGTTTGGTCGGAGCAAAGAAACCTCCAGTCGACGGTTTCCAAACGGTTTTTTGCTCTCGGTTCCTTTTGATCGATCGGAACTCTCTGGTCTCTCAGTCGCTAACTTTCTTCACAAAACAATATTCAGATTCTCAAATCTCAGTTTAAAATCCGATTAAACATTTGATAGTAGCGGTCAAATTGGTTTAATCTGATAGTGATTAATCACGTTTCTGAGATTCTATCCAAGTTTTGGTCTCTGATTCGATTCTCTGTTCTTGCTCTTCATCTCGGTTCACAAGAAAGAAAACAACAAGGTAACTTTGTTTTAAGATTGTTGTTGACCAAATTTATGTTCTACAAAGTTTCAGATTGTTAAGTATAATAAGATTTCTACAGTGTAGATGAGTGATCGGAGCCATGTGGTGCCACTTTTGATGAAGGATGTTAGGAAGATATCGGTGGGTCGATGGGTGAAGTGTGTTTGCATTAATGTGACGCTTAATAGGGCGTCGGGATAGAGCCATATGCCTTTGAAGAGGTGTAGAGAGTTCATGAAACATGCATCGGCTGTTGGAAGATGTTTGAGGTTTTGGGTGTTTTGGTGTTCATCATCTGTTTGATCACTTGACATTATTGTTTGTTTGTTGTTAGAAGATGATGGATTTAAGTTGCTGCAACGAATATATGATTATTATATAGTCGATTATTGCTAAACCTTATCCAAGATGTGTGGAGGCCATAAAACGCTATTCGTAGTCAGACTCGACAACTAATTAATATGTTCTGACATGATGGAAGCATAGTTAGAAGATAAGATAAGGGGAATTCTGCCCACACCGCGTTTTCCTGGGAAAAACCGATTCAAACGGTCACGGTTAGGCCTCCCCGTGACCGTTTGATCGGGTGTGAGACCTAACTGTCAAGGTTCGGCCTAACCGTGTCAGTTAGATCTGGGGATCCAATGCCCAATGATTGGGTATGTAATTAATGAGAAATTGATTAGGGTTAAGAGATTATATGTCACGGTTTGGCCAAACCGTGACATATTGCCCATATTTTCTATATTTTTTTAATCATATCACTTTGTTTTTATTTTTATTTTATCACTCGTTTAACCTAATCGTAACTCACAAGTTTGTGTTTTGTGTTTATTAATAATTTATCTTATTACAAGTATTTATTTATTATTAATGTGACGGTTTTGTGTTTAATTTGTTTACGAGTTTGTAAAAATCGGTTGTCATTATACAGACATATTGTATATATTTTCTAATTTGAGTAATCATACTAGTTTGTTTTTATTTTTATTTTATCACACGGTTAACCTAATTGTAACATACGTGTTTGTGTTTTGTGTTTATTATTAATTTATCATATACAATTAATTTTTGTGTTTAATTATTTATTAAACAAGTTGGTTGTTATTATTTATCACATGGTTAACCTAATCGTAAAAATCAGTTGTTATCAAACATATACAATTAACATTATCAACATTACAAATATAAAACAAACAACCAAACAAACACAACCAAATATACA